>CAEFZY010039271.1:0-10364 GCA_903066815.1 Brachyrhaphis roseni
GCGTACGGAGGAGAGACCCCCGAGAGGCTGCGTTTCCCGCCCCGGGCCAGAGAGGGAACATCAAGCGCCTCTTCTTTCACTGGAAGCCAAAACATTTAGGAAAAAAATCATTTTATGAACAGTACAAGACCGCTGCGTACAGCTCGGCCGATTAATTTACCAGACTTGTTCCTGTCGTAGGCGGCGTAGTGGCTGAACGGCTGGCTGCTGAACAGGTTGTCACACTGAAGGTGACGGCACATGCTCTCTAGGAAGCGTAACACGAAGGAAGCACTGGAGGCGGACGGCAGTTTGATCACACGGACACCGCCGTCTGTTCTCACTTTGAAGACATTTTCATGTTAAAGTCATTAATATGCTTCCTTTCTTCCCCTCCCCATGACACAAAACCTTATCTGTGTGCTTTTTGTTTTTTTTTTACCTTTGACAGCTTCGCCTCCCCCCGAGTCACTCTGCAGAGCGCTGAGGAGGACTTTTGGCTGGTAGGCGCAGTCTATACATGACTGGACCACTTGTTGGAGCACGGCGTTCACTGGCCCCGGCCCAAAGTGGTCCGGAAGGCGCTGCATCTGCTTCCTGTCCAAGTGGGGGCCACAGTTCCCGTGCTTATTCACGTACACGCACACTGAGGGCGGGACAGGAACACAAAGAGACGCATTGAATGGATCGGGACCGGCTGAGCAGAGTCTTTAAGTCGAAGCTGAACGTCCAGCGGCGGCGCTGGGAAGCAAGAGACGGTGCAGCCGTACCTGTTGAAACCACCGAGTTGAGGCAGGGAGGGTTTTCTTGTGGAACCTGGATGCTTGGCAGCTGCGTCGGGCTCTGCAGAAGCTTGGACTTTCGCTACAAAGACATTAGAAATACTTAAGAATTCAAATAAATTGTTGGAACTGCAGAACAGGGTGTCTAGAAATCTCAGGAAGACACATTTGAGACTTTTTAATGCCACTTTGAATTAAAATTAAGACAGAGATAATAATAAATATAGGAGATGATTGGGGGATCCTGATGTATTACAATAAAGAGTAGAAAAAAATTTAGAAAATTCTGTAGCCTCTTGTTCTTCTCACATTGCACATGGCTCTCTACAGCCGTAACACATGTTGTGACCTAACTTAAAAGTTTTTTTTTTTTTAACAGAATACATCTATCTTCATGTGGATTTGCAAAGGTAATAAATGAGAGTCAGAAGCAAATGTCATTGATCAATATATTCTAGCCTAAGAATCGACACATGGATGGTGACGTCGCTCCCTCTTCATTCATTTCCTATGGATCTTGCAAGGTGAGGTGACAGCTGCAAGCCCTCCTTCAGTAAAACGGCCGCTGACATTTTTGTATGTGAAATTTTGCACTTGTACGACACAAGAAAGTTGAAAAATGTTAAACTTTTGATGCTGACGCCGCATTGGGTTTCATCCGGAGTGGCACGCCGCACTCAGTGTGTCGAGCTCAGCAGCCATGACAGGGTGAGACGCAATAAAGCTACCTAGCTAGCAATGGTATATTAGCAGCTAGTTAGCGATAGCCTCATACGCCTTTAGTTACAGAATGAAATAAAGTCTGTGCGCAACTCAAACTTTTGCCTTTTGCCTGATAGGGGAAAAAAACTACATTTATAAAAATAATAAAAATTTAAGAGCTGTAATTAACATATTTATGGTTAACTTAAATTAAGACATTTAATCCCTGTAGAAGCAACAGGATTCCTGTTGGATCAGATGAGGATTCCGGTTTTGCTCACCTTACTTCCTAATTTAGGTCCTCTCTTCTTGTGAACCCGGGGCACCAGTGGCGTGTCATCAGGAACGGCTCCGTTGTGGGAAGCCGCCGCCTCCGCCACGGCTTTGAGCAGAGCGAGAGTCTCGCTCTTGGGCCGACGGCCTCTCACCCCCTTCCTCACGGGCAGAGCGGGCAGAGCGGGGTATCTGTAGGGCAACTGCGTGGAGCGCCTGCTGGGTTTGGAGGGCGACGACGGCAGAATCTGCAGGTTCTTCGGAAGAGTAACTGAAAGCACAGCGGAGAGAAGACGAACATGAGGAAAGAAGGCCAACGCTTTTTGTCACATTTCAGTTTATTTCTCTGTTTTGGTCAAAACACAGAAGAGAAAAACAAATCTATCAATTATCAACTATAAAACAAAAGTGAAGACAGATTTACTAAATATTGTAGAATAAATAAATAAATGTACTTTTTTCAGTTTCAGCAGAATATCTCTTTTTAATATTCGGCCTAAATTTTCATTTGATGAACCTACAATTTCCTCTAAGTTCATATTTAGTTTGTCAGATTTTGAACCCATTTTTGACATAGTTTGGAACTGTACTGTTGTGAAACTCTAAAAACTTAAAGATGTTTAAGTTCTCAATGTTTAAGATAATATTAAGAAATTATCTAGAAACAAAAATAGACAACCAACAATTCATTTTGGAATTGTTTACACCAAACAGTCCTGGGAATGAGTTAAAAGAACATTTCTTTTGTTGTCCACTCCAAACTTGTGGCTTTTTTCTGAGCAGAACGTTGTAATAAAAATATAAAACCCTTCAGTGAGAATAGTAAATCTTGATGTATTTCGTCGGAGCGTCTTCTGCTGTCTCTACCCACTCAGTCTGAGACACGGCGTAACAGACACAGGACAGAGCTGCTTTAATGTAAACAGGTGAAATGTGAACCACATAAATTCTCCTCCTGCTCCATCCCACCCAGACAGCCACACTAACATACCGACAGTAAGCAGTGCATCGTTTCTGCACATCAATTCTCTTAGCTCAGGGCTTACGATATACCTTCCTGCACTTTATCCACAAGCTTTCCAAGAGATCCAAAAGAAAATCTGGACCTTCAAACTAAGGCAGACTTATTTAAAACTTCAGGCAGTGACAAAAAAAGTAAATAAATAAAAAAATACTCATCCAGAGCAAACAGTGAGTGTATGAAAATATATCATATCACCTCTTTTGTAGAGCAAATCTGACACAGTAAAAACAACCATCTTGTTTGTCTATTCTCTCTCCAGACAAGAAACATTAAAAAAATGAAGCTCTGCTATTTTTTTCAACCATCTATCAACATAAATCAATACATTTTGATATTACATGGGTGGGATTGTTAAATTGTTCAATATAAACTCCATTCTCAGTTTCTACAGATAATTTATTCCAGACTTATTCTTTTTCGGTAGGTCAATGCTGAAGTCGTTGGTAATTTTCAGAAATCCTCAATAAGATATTAATAAGATAAAGGCAAATTCTTTGAAGTACAATTTGTGAACTTTGGTTCTTCACAATAAACAACTCTGAGCCAAATAAAGAACCTGGTGAAACCCCACAAGTAAACTTCAACAAAGGTTTTTCCACAAACCATAAGTTGTTTTTATGTTAACATTTTATTTGGAATGTAAATGTAACATGTCAGAAAAGATCAATGATCAATGATCAA
Source organism: Brachyrhaphis roseni (assembly GCA_903066815.1). NCBI lineage: Eukaryota > Metazoa > Chordata > Actinopteri > Cyprinodontiformes > Poeciliidae > Brachyrhaphis > Brachyrhaphis roseni. The sequence goes on from CAEFZY010039271.1 coordinate 3,442, forward strand.
TGCGAAAATCTTTATTGACACGACAGTCAACATATCCTACTTCTAAATTGTTGAGCAGCTGTTTCTAATGTTTCCACTGGCATTTTTATTATATTTTTTAATTCAAATATACTTCAGTTTTTTGTAGGCAGTTTGCACGGTCTAGACAGGACCAGTTCAACAAAGCTACAAAACCAGATGTAATAAAACATAAACAACTAAAAAGAAGAATAAAATAGGGAAATGAATCATTTTCCACACTTTCCCAGACATTTAAAAGACTATAAAGGAACATTTAAGCTGCTGCACTGCATCTCGACGGGGAGGATTTAATCGAACTCTGTTTACAAACAACATTTTCTTCCCACAACCGTAACATCTGACGCAAATATCTGCTGCCACCTAGAGTCCAAAACTTACCACTGTTGCCTGGTGGCTGGAGGCTGTGCTTGGTGAGGGAGCACCAGCCCACGGGGAAGATGTCCCTGGAGTCGTACTTGCACCAGTAATCAAAGGCCCCCCTCCAGCCGTCGAACATGATAAACACCTCATCGCCTCTCACTTCTCCGATGGTGGCGGGGCAGATGAGGTACGGGTTCTTCTTGTCCACCGCCTCCAGCTTCATTCCTGGCTTGAAGCTGTTTTGAGGAGGTCTCAGAGGCTCCTAAGGAACAAAATTAGCATTTAAAACATCGGCGTGGCGCTGTAATTTTAGAGTTTTTAAGGAGTCGGTACGAACCTTTTTGAAGGCTGTTACTGGAGCCATCTCTGCTCCGTTCAGGGTTCTCAACAGGAACATGGGCCAGGAGGAGGCATTCATTCGAAATCCTTCGGGAGAGAAGAAGAACCTAAGACACGAGCAGCTGCAGGAAGCTCATGTCTTAGGTTCAGTGATGCGTCGCAGTATAGGGCTTACCCAGCGGCGGCTGCAGCATGTCTCCGTTCTTTTCGCAGGTGCCGATAGGCTGGATGTCGGACGAGTCCACCAGCCTCCAGAAGTCGTTGCTGTTGTCGCTGCCGTCCAGGCGGAGACGGAGACAAACCCCGGTTAAGCCCATCACCGTGGCGATACAAACCGAGGTGGAATTGCGAGGGTCGTGAGCCTCGAGCTTCATGCCCACTTTGAAGTCGTTGGAGGGAGGAACTCTAGCCTGCAGACACGATGTTACAGGTTTACGACACTTATCCCTCAGGTGGAAGAAGCACAGTTTAGGTTAACAGTATAAAGTCACCCAAATAAATAACACCTCAATCTCATATGTTAGTGTCTTAAGTAAGTGTAATATAACTTTGATAACTTATTTTTGTGTTTTTCAAGCCAGGTCTGGTTAAATATGCACAGGGCTCCAACATATTCATCCAGTTTTATTAAACATTCTGGAGAGTTAAGGATCTGCTGTCGTTGTATCAACCTGCCACACCACTCAGGTCTTCTGGTTCTGCATCCCCAGAACCAGAAACAAACATGGAGAAGCAGCATTCAGTTTTTACTCTCCACAAATCTGGAACAAACTTCCAGAAAACTGCGAAATTGCCGGGACACTGAGTTGCTTTAAATCACCTAGAGTTGTCACTGATCAATAAGTTTGGAGTAAATTTGCTTGATGATTTTGGAGCTAGCTTTTGATAAAATGTGATGTTTATTTCTTGCTTCATAATTAGTTTCTATATGATGGTTTTTAGGATGTAAAGCACTTTGAACTATCTTGTTCCTCAAAAATGTTACACAAATAAACTTGACTTGACTATTAAATGTAACGCTTTGTAAGGCCTTTAAGTCATCGAAGCAATTTGTCCTAGACTAAGCTCAATATTTATAGAGACATGAAATAATAAAAATCCAAATCGAAAGCCTTCCAAGACACAAACATCAAATTTTAGTCTGGATTCATATGAGTCCCTTCATATTTCAGCGGTTTCTGTCTTCCGGTGAGACGTTTTAAAGAAAACGTGTTGTTTCCCCCCACTTTGACAACTTATTGTTTTAGGCAATTTTCTATAATCGTCTTGTAGGAAAATGTGTTTACATGACACCAATAAATAATATATACTAGCAGCAGGTCACATAGTTGGTTTGGTCTGTTATATTTACAATTTCTCACAATTTATCAAAATTACTACAAAGAGGAATAAAAACTAAATGCAATAGTTAACTACATGAGGATGAAATGTTTTCTTTACAGGTAAGAAATGGAGGTGTGAATTTAGTGACGAGCCAATCACATCTGCAGCTTTTTTAAACTGTCTTGTTTACAATCGTTTTTTCCAAAGATCAAATTTCATCTTCAATAAAACTTACCTGACGAAAGCAGCCTGCTGGCGCCGGTGTGGACGACGTTTCCTTCAGGTATTCTTCCCAGCTGAACGCATCTAGATGAAAAAAAGTCAAAGTGCTGGCGGTAATAACAACTATAAAACATTTATAGTCCATAAAAGATTCCACTTAATGGCTTTAACGGAATGGTTCGGATTTGATTCTAAAATTTAGAAGCTAAGATGCTTCCCCACGTTAAATCCTTTTGAATAAATGACACACTTGTATTTGCTTGTTATTATTTTAATTATGAAAAATGCACCTGCTGGTTAATAATAAATATATATTAAAAGAAAGGGAAAAAAATATGAAAAAATGCTTCTGCAATTTTATGCTGTATGCTGTATATATCTCAGTCAGCTTCATGAGAGGGATGTGTTTTTCCTGCTCATGCTTCGGGTACATGATTATAAAAAAACCGCCTGCGCCGAAAAAACACATCTATTATTAAACTGATGCAAGGACACGGATGTTTACCACGTCATATTGAAAACAACTTGACTAAATAAACACATTCAAATGAAGCAAAATCGAGTTGGAAATAAGACGCAAAGAGAGACATCAACTCTAATAATCAAATGTTACCTTTAGTTGCTGCAGGCGTCGTACCTGGCAGCGGGAGCGACTTTCCCAGTTTCTCTTTTTTGCCATCTTTCTGATCTGAATAAAGAAAGTGCAAAAAGAAATTATGGTTTTGTCTGAATGACAACAGTTAGAATAAAATACCTAAAATATAAATTTCAATGGATTAAACCAATCAGATATTATATAATCCTAAACTTGAAGATGTTGATAAAAAAACTAATTCTAATATGTGAAAGCACTGATATGAAGACAAAGCACACACAGACAATATTTAGCTCTGAAGTGATTTAAGTGACACAAAACTGCATGACGTCTTAATAGCAGTTGGTGAAATTGTTTCCCACACACTTTAAACTCAGCTGAAGCAGCCAGGTAAATATTTCCCAGGACCTAACGCTTCCAAAACAAAATTTTTAAGCTCAACCCTGGATCTATAAAACCTCCAGCATACTGTTTACATCAAACAAAGTAGAAAAAAAAAAAAGACAAACTCTTGCCTTTCAGTGGAGTCTTTCCCATGTTGACGGATGAGGATGCCGTTAGGACGATAAACGGGGTGCGGGATGTTCACCCAGTTTGTCTGCGAAAATCTAAAAACACAACAGATTAAAATAAGAGATGCTCAACGCTTCAAATCAAACTCATCATCCAAATTTCAAGGTGAGCAACGTCGCAACTGCAAAAGTTTTGCGAAAATGCAATAATGAGAGGTACACTGCATTGATGTTCATCGTCAAGTGGACAAAATATGGTGAAAATGTAGCATCAGCAAGAACTGGACATCGTTCCAAAATGGATGAAAAGACAGGACAAAAAAAAATCTTTCAGGAAAAGTCCAAAGAAGTCTCCAGTGAGACTAAATGAGCTGCGAGAACATCTGGCAAATATTGGCTGTTTCACATGACAATAACCTGTTTTTCCTCGTCTCTCTGGAGTCTGGCTTCGGGAACAACCAACCTTGGTTAAATTTGCAAATAATAATACAAAGTCTTATTTGAAGTCTCCTAAAGCTTGTGGGAAAACGTGAAGCTATTCCTGGATGTTATGGCCACAAACAGCACATTAGGTAAAAAAAAAAAACACCACGCCCACATTTTGAAGCATGGTGGTGGTAGCATATTGCTTTGGGCTTGAACCGTTGCTAAAGCCTGTCAATTTCTGCTGGAAAAAAAGAGCTCAATATAAACTTATAATAACGTTTTGAAATAGAGCCCAGAACTGAATCTGATTCGAAATGACTGGAAAATGTAATAAAATCTAAAAAAAATAATAAAAAAAGTGGCTCAACAATGTATTCGTTTATACAATTCAGCCTGCAGTTCAATTAAGTCCCACATATCAATTAAGTTACACATAACTGAAAATACTTAACTTGATGTTATTTATTTTTTACATCCAAAAACTTGAAACAGGGGAGTGAAGAGTTTTTATTTCCACTGTAAACCTAATTAAACGCAATTATCTAAAATCAGTTGTTATTATTAATAATAACAATAATAATAAAAAGTATAAATGTGCTGTTCAGTGGCTACAGTAGTGTGGTTTTCCAGTAACCCACTCCCACTCAGACAGGAAGCGTGGGGTGAGTTGGGACAGCCCTCCACTCTGTGTATAGTCCCTCAACATTTCCATGTGTCAGTGAACGCAACGCTCCTCTAAGACCAAAAATGTCACAATGTCTGCTGAGAATAAAAATAATAAAAAATCTCACAACAACTAAAGTTAAGCTTCTATTTGTTTTATCTTTGGAGTTATAAATATTTCACGTTGAAGGTTACCAGACATATATTTTAAATTCATGTTACTGATATCTAGGTACACTGTTATTACTAATAGTAGCTAACCGAAACGTTTCACCACGTAGAAAAGCACTCTTGGCTTTGGCATTTCACAATATTTAACTCTCTAACTTGTTGTTTCTCGTCCACCCTCGGTGTGTGTCTCCCTCCCATCAGCAGCCTCCCAGTGTTTACTTGGTACCAGCCAACGGGGGTAAATACCGAGACGTGTTTACGTTCAATTAATTATTGCGCTAACATTTAGTTCTGCATTACATTTGCGCTTCTAAAACATGTCGACGACGCCAACACGAACCACTTGCATGTAATAGTCTGGGCCTAATGTTGACAACTGGAAGCGCTCAGTTGGCTAGCCGCGGCTGCTGGCTAATAACTGGGCAGGCTAACCTTAGCCTTAACCTTCTTACAGTAGTTTCTTCCACATCATGAAGCAGAATTACGTGGTTTTGGACTCGACTAGCTCTAAGTTTAAATTTTCTTAAAGTGTATATCATTTACTTTAACGAACGAACTTACAAGTGCCGTCTTTTTTTCGACTGAAGATCCACTTTTTTCTATTCGTCAGCTGCCATTTTTCGCAAATGTAGTGTATGCTTACACGCATGTAATTTATGCCGAAGATAGTATCGCAGCGAGGAGGAGTCACGAGACGAGTAACTGGACGACGCTGCGCTCAACAAGGAGCTTCTCTACGCCAATAAACACGTGTGTTGTTCACGAGACTGTCCAATCAGAGAAAGGCTTACTCAACTTATCCAATCAGCGCCTAGACTGCGCCAGGCGAACTTTTGGGATGCGACAAATAAATTGGAGTTATCCATCTTTCTTCGATATTTTTTTATACAGGATCTTTGTCCTGGATTTTCCTGCCGTGGTTCAAAACGGAAAAAAAATGGAAACATGGATGTAAATTACATTTTGGTAATTTTAACAACATCTTTGTGAATGGAAAAAAAAGAAAAATCCTAATAATTACGCTGCTGAGGAAATACGTCACGTAACGTGATGGAAATTACATAACCAGTAAAAGCGTAACAGTTATCTAAATAAAAAACATAAACCCCCACACAATAAATTGTAATAATATAAAGCAGATATATATATTTTTTTGTCTTTGGGAAACATTAAGCTTATGGGAAAAACATGTGCTAAACAATCACACTCTGCCTAAGTGGTTACATTTCAACAGTGAATGTTTTGGGAAAGTTTCCACAGGTCACAGTGCAAACTTTCATTATTATAAGAGCTGACGTCATCACACCAACCAATCTGCAGATGATTCATAATCCAAGTCCGGTTTCTATTCAAACTGCCGTGTTTTCCCCACCCACCCTTTTTTCCGCATCACCCACCCTAATAATCAAAAATGATGAGTCAAAAATGATCAGTTCAAATCTGCGACTGTCTTTGTATTATTAGAATAAATAAACAGCCCACAGCAAAACGAAGAATCATTTCTCAGAAATCTATTACTGTCTGTAAAGGAAATTGACACAAAACACAAACTGGCAATAACACAAGTTGCAACAATATATTCTCTTTCGTTTGTATACCACGCTAAGTTAAATCACAGTTTTGCAACACAAAAATGTGTTTACTCAATGTGTTTCTCTACAACTATATTTTGTTATATTGTTTTCAGTTTTCTGCATTTAAAATACCTCTCTGTCTGATTTTATTTTTAACTACCCATCTGGCTAATCATTCACTATTTAATTTCTTTTTATAATAATTGATTGAATTTAAATTTAAGTTAATTGTATGAAGTCATGATTGTTTCACTGGACTTTTTGCATTTTCATCTTGCTGATTTCCCTGCAGGATATGATGGCTGATTTTTTTCAGGATTTTTATTTTGATTTTAATCACTGCGGTAAAATGCTTTTTCATTGTCAGCAAAGCTTTAGAATGTGAGATTTGTAGGATGTTGACAAAAACACTCCTAAAATTGACATTTTCAAGTATCAAGTTTGTTTTTTAAAAGTTTGCATTTATTTTTCAGTGCAATGTCTGCTATTAGATGAAGTCAACAGGACCTCACTGAAAATTTTTCTAAATTTCCAACATTGGATGTTTTGTATATAAAATGTTAGATTGGTTATTGGTTATATTGAAGTATGTAACAAAAATGCACACAAAATAAACATTACTTAAATGTTTTTTCATGATTTTGCAGCAATTCCTCGTACTGTCCATGCATGTGGCAACAGTGGAAAGAAATGAAACCTTTGAAACAAGGGATGAAA
>CAEFZY010039281.1:0-54892 GCA_903066815.1 Brachyrhaphis roseni
ATATATATATATTTTACTGTTTGTATCAAGTAAAAGAAAAAAAAAACATGCAAAGACCTTTTCAGACACAAACCAATTGAAATTAATACAAGAAGCTTTTCAGTTCACCAAACAAGCCCACAATTCTTTAAGCTTATATATCAAGTCTGTCAACAGAAGGATTGAGCTATTATCAGATAATTCAGCTAATTAATCATTTTTAACATTCATTTGCATTTTATATAAGTTTTGCTCTGATACAAACGTTTCCATCCCAAGGCTGGTGACCCACTCTGCTGCTCAGGTGAGCTTCTGCAAAGTAGAACAAAATGTCCCCAGTGGTGCAATGGTTTGGTGAAATGGTGGGAAGGTCCCAGATGCAAGATGGAGGCGTGAAGGCAGACTTATTATATATAATGATAATAGTAAATAAAAAACATACAGAAATTCACAACAGGGTCTGGAGAAATCCAAAGAAGATGTTAGATCACAGAGAATGACAAATGTTGAGGAAGATTCTTGTTACACTGCAAAAACACAAATCTTACCAAGTATTTTAGTCTAGTTTCTAGTAAAAATAATATTTGTACACTTTAAATAAGACAAAATTAACTTTCAAGTAACTTTTCGGCAAGATATAATTTGTTTTAAGCCAATAATTCCTTAATATGGATGAAACAATTCTAGTTCCAATAGCAGATTATTTCATTTGTAACATGGAGAAAATCTTTTGTTATAAGTGAAATAATCTACCAGTGGAACGTACTAATATTATTTGCTCTAGAAACTAGACTAAAATACTTGTTAACATTGGTAAGTTTAACTTTCACTACTATTACTACGATTTCACAGCATTCAAACACATTTAAAACATAAATGGACATCATGTAATTGCTTTTATCTAAAACAGAGAAGACAAACAAAATCCTTCAACTGAAAATATTTTAACATTTTTTTAATTAAAATTTCCTCTCTTTCGGTGAGAAGTCTGTTTTTCAGGCAGCTGACCAGCAGTCTCCAGCAACAGGTTGGGGAAGGACTGCGTTGAGTCCAGAGGAAAAAAAACATCAAATAAACAGTTTAATTTCTTGTGTCGTCTCTTCAGAGTCCGCTGAGGTTACGCGCAGACAGTCACTCCGTGGAGCGTGGCCTGGGTTTCCATGGCAACTGCGGCTCTCTGCCCAGAGAGGCCAGAGTTCACGCTGTTCCCCGCGCCAAGGGAAGCCCCATGCACACCTTCAAGAGCGTCGAAATCACCAACGTGTGACGGAGCCGTGGAGATCTCCTCTGTTGCCAGCTCTACAACGCTGGAGCTCTTTTAAAGGTTTAGCGAACGTTACTCTGAAGATCAGATCTATTTCTGGAGACGGGAAAGATGCACCTCAAAAGACCTGATGTAGCTCTTGTACATTCATGAATTGTCTAAAGTCATTTTTGTTTTTTAAGTTATAGTTTTTTTGATTGAGGTTTATATGTAATTAATAAAAACAAGCAGAAATCATAAAAAATAACTCAAAACTGCACTCAGTGCCCCTGTGATGCCTTATGTAAAAAGTCTCATGATCTCAGTGCTTCTGTCTTTATGTGAACTGAGGTATGTTGTTTTGTTTACATAAAACTTGTACATATTTTTACATTTATAGATTAGAACAAATGTTTAGGACTTTTGCATTGAGTTGATTCTACTGTTTAAAAGTCTGTTTATTTCTCTTATGGTGCCATGTTTGCTAGAAAAATTAATTTGTGGATTGAGCAACGGAGTTGAGTATGATATCCTCCCTCACAATGCCAATCCTATTTATTACAGATGATTATTGGAGTTTGGGAAAACCATGGAACATGCCAAATTAATAACTTATTCTTACACTGCAGTGGGATGCCTTCCTACTCGTCAACAAGGATTTGTTTTGGGCATGAACCCAAATCAAACCCAGTTCAGTTCAGTTTATTTACAGCATGTAGCAGAAAGTCACAAAAAGGGAGTTCAGTCTAATCATACAGAGAGATTCAGTCAACTTCCAATTGATCCGAGTTATCTTTTAAAAGTTTCTGTCTAAGGAAACCAAGTTGAGTCACTGACTTGCAGCATTCACTCCTCTTAGACCAACATGTAGCAACAGTAGACAATCATTCACATTATGATGTAATCTCTTATGCTGAGCATGCATGTAGCGACAGTGGAGAGAAAAAAACTCCCCTTTAACGACCATGACTGACTGGCATACACACAACAAAGAAACAAGCACTGATCCACGAGTACTTCCTACATCAGAGAAAAGTAAAAAGTTAAAGGAAGTAGTAACTTTTTAGTGGCTTCATCTCGGAGGGAAACAAGTCTCACAGATAAGATCTGAGTCTGTTTTAATTTAATTTAAAAGCAAAAGCTCAATCAATAGCGTTGTCTAGGCGAGAGACAGAGATAAACACTGAAAGACGGGCAGGTTTATCATCTGTAGAGAATGTTTAAGTGTTGGCAGCAATATCTCAGTCAAACAGAGCACCAGACCAGGTGTAGCGTCTATGAAAAGTGAAAAACTGAGAGAAAACATAAAGCTAACAGCTGAATTAACAGCAAGTAGAGTAAAATTGGAGAGTAGTAGGAGAATGTAGCAGCTAGAATGATGAAATGTAGTCATTACTGTATGTCTTCCAGCAGCCTAAACCTGTAGTAGCATAGCTAGAGAAATAGCTGGGGGAAACCTAAGTTGCTCTAAATAGAAACTTTATCAAAAAGGAATGTTTTAAAGCTGTAAAATTAATCCTTTAAGCAAACAATCTGTCTACTTTTAAGTAAATATAAAGACTAAACAGGAGACTAGCCTGATAACTAAAAGATCTGCCTCCCATTTTACTGCACTGAATAACTTGAAGTGCTTCATGGGGTTGAAGTTTTAAATGCAGGCTGTTTCATACTCCAAAAACCTGGCTCTGTTGGGGTGAGCATTGACATCTTTTAGGATAGACTTCACTTCCTCGGAGAGGAGATACAGTGAGAAAACCAGTGGATTGAATCCATTGATGACGAACTTTGTTTTTTATTTGAGGGAGGTCATCATACTGCCTCTGATTGAACCGTCATGCTGAGCTTTGCTGCTTAAACCCACAAATGTAGAACATGGAATTAGGGGGAAAAGTCTTAGCATGTAATAGTCTGTGTTCACACTGCAGCCTGAAGTGACACAATTCATTTATTTGCCTTAATGTGACCTGGTTCTGATCATGACTGTCTTAACAACTCAGATCGGATTTTTTTAATACGACCCAGCCCACTTGGATTTCCAATAATCTTTTTAAATGTGACCTGAATCTGAACGTCATTGATATTCCACAAACGTCACTATTCTGCGACATGAAACGGTCAACAAGGGAGAAAAAACAACAACCTTGGCAGACAATAATGAGGATTAAATTGTTAACATGCTGGCTACGGTCGGTTTAAGATTTTAACTACTTTAAAATCGTAATTTATGCTCCACTGTTAGCATACACGTTTACTTCCGCAAACACTGAGTACGCTCTCTATGTGACGTTATTGCGCCCTCTACTGCGCATGCGGCGCACTTTCAGGTCGTTTGCAGTTGAGATCTGAGATCACAAGTCGCTTATATTTGGGGAAAAAACCGATTTGACAAAAAATTGGAATTGGGTCATTTCTGTCTGCAGTGTGAGCGTAAAAACCCAAAATGTATTAATTTAATTCAAAGCACAATAAGGAAGGTCTTTTCAACCCTTCAGTTGAAGGACATGGCAACTTTAAAAAAAAAAGACTAGGCTGTGTTTACAACCTGGCCATTTGTTGACCATTTTGGTAGATATTCGCCCCAGTTAGAGTAATCACTATTTTTAAGTATTGGTGCTGCTCAGAGCATTACTGTTGATGATTAGTAATCATTATGATCCAGTATTTCATAAAGCGTCAGCATTTCTAGTGTGACAAATAACTGAAAAGCTACAGAAACCGATGTAAATGTTTACATAAGAATTGACCGAAACTAGAACATAAACTGCAGGCCAACATCCTGATGCCGTAGATTACGCTCTTTGTTGTATAATTAATAAGTTTACCAAACTAGAATATTTCAATTCACATAGGTTTCAAATTATCTTGTTGTTATAAATGGACAAAGCTTCTCAAAGCAACAATCCATCAAGCAGAAACTACTTATGATATATTTTATATAAAATTGGGTTAAATCCAAAAAGCAAAAGTAGATTTTGAATTGTAATTGTCTCAAACAGCAATAGCACCGCAATCAATTAATTAAGAGCCACGTTTTAACATCTACATTTGTACTATTTTCCTTATTTTATTTTGTTTTTTGCTTAGATTTTTCAGACATAAAAATAGCAACAACATTCCCCATGGATGGACTGAAGATCATTAAAATCAAAGTGCTTTGGTGTGATTAGCTGAAGCATTTTTTACCACCTGAACTCATTATGTGCTTTATAAGAACTCAAATCAAATGACAATTTAAACTTATTCAGAATTAGAAGGTGTAAATGTTCAAAACTAAAGGTTCTACAATCAAACTTTAAAAACAGCCACATTAAAAAGCTAATAAAAAATTAAAACGATCTGATCCAGATCTATCAAATCCAACACTAAAATCTGCAAAGTAAGAACAAAAAGGATGACAATGAAGGGTTAACAGATGAGTAATGATTATGATAAATACTTGCTTAATAACCGACTGTCAGCAGGTCTTTGTGGTTAACATGAACTTCCTGAAAATACTACAGAGCATTTCTAGGAAACTTTTCTGAAGGTCTTTCAAAGTTTTTATTTGGACTTTGGCTGCTATAAGACTGTAAAAACTCTTAATCTAAAAAGACGAACCAGCGTGTTGGTTAAAAATAACAAAACTTTTAAATTTGACTGTAACATTCTATGTAATATGTGTCTAGAGTTACAATATTAAAGAAAATTCAATTCAATTTCACATGCTGTTGTTTTGAATAGTGCACGTCTCCAATATCGGGATCAAGGGTTCTGCTGAGTCAGCACAGTGTACTTTACCCACTTTCCTCAGTTTATTAGCAAATATTAGTATCATGTGATGTTCATGTAGAGGACTTGGTAGAACATGAATATGAATGAAGCCAAAAAATAAAGAAAAACTATTGATCAAGACCTTCAGGCTTCTTTGATGCAAAGTATAGAGATATCAGGGGTATATTTTTACATCTGCATAATGTAATATGACAGTCTTTCTTTTCTAAATCTGTTATAGTCCAGCTTCTCATTGCTCTTATGCAGTAAATGAAGGCTAATTATTGTGTTTTTTTGCACAAATATAAATTATAATAAAATTTTCTCTCTGAATTTGATGTTTGCCATCTGATAAATTTCACAGTTGCTTGGTTATAAAAATTATAATGTATAAACCTGAATGTTCTTTACATCCTTAATAAAAGCAACACTGCTGTTTTATTAATAAATCGGTTGCAGAGTTGGATTTTGCTTGCATATTTGTGAAAATATGAAATGTTCTCAGCCCACGCTGCCCCCTCATGTTCTACAGAACCGGTTTGGCTGCCAGATTCGAGGCGTCGCCTCCAGTCACAAAGCAAAAACTGTTCAAGCGGGAAGATCGGACGAGTCCGAGCCTGTTCAGAGGGAAGGATTTCACATTGTATGATTTTTTTTACACACAGATTAACATGAACTATGACTTTAATAGTCCTCTCCAAACTGTCAACAGCTCTACATATTTCATACATGATGCAATAACTCCACTAACAGTGGATGTAAAAACTAAATCCTAAATGTTTACAACAATGTGTAAATCTAACACAGTTTTTAGTAGGCAAATGCTTTAAAAGTTCTATGAAATGAAATCGATTCTTTAGATTTGTAACCTGCACATATGTAATTTAAATCTCAAACCACCACATCCCAAACTTTCGCATTGTGATCTGGGGCCTCATGCATAAAAAAGTACGCAAAGTTTCACACTAAAACTGTGCGTACAGACAAATTTAGAAAAGTGCGGCGCACAAAAACAAATCGGATGCATAAAGCCGTGCGCACCTTTCCTTTATAAATCCTAATTTGCGGGAAATAGAGCGCAGCTGCTAGTCGTCCTGTTTCCTCCATAAATACATATGTAAATTAGTGTAAATACCCGGAAGTGTGCCACCACGTGAAGCAGTAACCATGGCGACGCCTTTGTTTGCAGTATGAGTATTTATAATAATAATAATAATAATAATAATAATAATAATAATTCTGTATTTTATGTAAAATGTGCTTTCAGGGCAAAAGGTAAACTCACAAAAACAAAAATAATACATTTTAAAGAAAAAAAATCCAAATTAATAATAAATAAACAAAGAGATCCTGCAAAGGCCTGTCAGAACAGCAGCAGGGATTTAAAGACAGACAGCGTGTCAGAGAGACATTTGAATGCCGACTTGTACGTAAAATATGGCGCCGCATATTTTTTGTGCGCACGCACGCTTTATGCATGAGGCTCCTGGTTACTGCGGAAACCTTTGGCGTACGTGTTTAGTAGATCAGATCTTTGATTTTCCAGCAAATTGGTAAATCTGTGGCTTAATTGGAACCAAGATTCTCAAAACCACCTCTCATTTGATCCAAACATTCAATGTTTTGTGCTTTCAGAAAGATGCCATGCATAACCTTGAACACAGCGCGTGTTATTTGAGCTGTTATTGACTTTCTGCCACCTTAAAACCAGTTTGTTCTCCGTCTTTAACGTCTGTTAAAGATCATACAGTTTCTGCTGTATGATCGTCTGGTTCTCTGTATTTGCCTAAACATGCGAACCCAGTGAAGTGATCGTATGTGGACTGGTGCAGTTTGGTCACCCATTGATAAGAATAAAACAAATGTTTCATTTTACACAAAATGTGTTTTAAAGAATCTCTACGGAGTTCAGCTGTGACCAATCTAAAAATTACAGATTGTAAACAAAAGATTAATAAATGTTGTCAAAACAACTGGAAAAAATACAGAAAAATCAGCCTTTTTAACCTGCTGCCTGTCACTGGTTACCCAGTCTCCCTTAAAAAGAAATTTGTAATTTCATTGCTGACTTTCTAGTTAAATAAAACGATTAAAATTAATAAATCATCCTTAACCTTAACCTGAAGTTGTGATTCATACTCTACCTTTAGCATTATTTGACACCTGCAATGTATAGTAACATTTATTACAATGTTAATTATATGGAGGGTTGTAAATAATGTGGCCTATATTCATTTATATCAAAATTCACCAATGAACATAATGCATTAGGTAAGGGAAGGTAATTTAATTTATATAGCACATTTTCAGCAACAAGGCAAAACAAATCGCTTCACATGAATTAAAAAGAAATACAAACAAACTAACAAACCAAAGGAAAAAGCAAAAAAAGAAAAATAATCTAATGTTGATCTAAAGTATGTAAACTGTTCAGGGTCTAATTCCACTGAAGAACAGGAGTCCCTGCATAGTAATCTAAAAATTAATCCAAGAAGTAGAATATTGGTCTAAATAATGAATACTCTACAGTTTATTTAAAAAATAAGCTAAAGAGTGACCAATCTAAATCCTTTTCTGGTTTGAAAGTGAGTACGCCACAGTTTCTAAATGATAACTGATAAGTAGGATGAAAAGACAACATTGGGTAGGATGTGGCACATATAGCAAGACAAAAACAAAGACATGCTGTCAAAGGCGTTCAGGTCAGGAAGTGTGTTTACTAAAAACACTGAGACTAAAGTACACAGACTAAATGGGCCATTTTTCATATATAAAATATATGAAAGTTAAGTCTATATCAAAGATTTTCTGTGTTTAGCTTTAAACTGAAACGTAACTGGTCCCACGGGTCATTAGGCTTTATAATGCTGCAACTTGTGGGAGGGGTAAGGGAGGAAGACGGGGTAATTAGTATTTTCTTATACCTTTTTATGGATATTTTCCAGTTGTATGACCTGAAACTCTGTGTGGATGTGAATTAATGTGTGAGCAACTGACAACCTCAATTTCCCCTATGGGATTAATAAAGTTTAACCTAACCTCACCTAAACACTTCACAGCAGAACAGAAAAGGATGAGGGTCACAAGAAAACATTTCTGACTTTAATCTCAGGATTCTGACTTTAATCTCTCAATTTGGCTTTTTTATTTAAAAACTACTTTTGATCTCAAAAGATTAAAGTCAGAATTTTGAGTTTAAAAATGAAAATTCTCATGAAAAAAAGTCAGAATTTAATTTAATTAAAGTTTTTCTGTGGCCCGGATCCTCTTCAGAACCACTGATTGTGTCATTTTGTTTTGAGTTTTTGCCCACACAGGACATGAACCGGAGTGGCACTAGGACCGGGCGGAACGCTGTGACTCAGAAGCCTCCCTGCGGCTCAGTCAAAGTTCCCTCGTCGCGTTTGTCGCTTCAGCACAGCAGGAATATTAATCAGGAAATTTATAACACAACAAGTGGGTTTGAGTAGTGGCGTTTGTGTTGTCTTTTATTTTATTTATTATTTTTCTTTCCTGTTTGTCATCTGGTTTTCCTGGAAACACACCTGCGGGATTCAGGTGACTCCCCGATGAAGAGGGAAGTCCTTGGGCGGTGAAAAGGTAAGGCCGCTTCTATAAACTTTGACAGAATAAAACCGGGACGACTTTGTGCTCTGCTTAGGTTTTAAAGCGTCCCTTCGCTGTAAAGAGTCACCCAATTAGATTTTTGTTGTTATAAAGTGTTTTTGTGTAGGTGGGGCAGCTCCTCCCTTCCTACTTGACAAACATGGAGCAGCCGCTCACTTTCCTTCAGATTATCTCCTCCCTGCACCTGCAGCTTTAATCTTTCACCCTAATGAGCATGAATTGAGTTAAAACTTAATTGCAGCATAGACTGTTTTTTCATTTTTAAAGGTTGTGAATGTACTAATGTGGAACAGGTGACGCCCACGCACGCTGTCAAACAGGTCTGGAGCAAACAACCGGAACCTGGTGGATAATAAAACCGGACAGAGCTGGACAGATGGGTGGACTTCTTCATGTCTGAAAATGGGATTATAAAATGGCAAAGTCAAGTGTTTCTTATTCATTAAACTGTAGGACAGTCTCTACTTTCAAAGGGAAATTAAATCCAGAATAAGTGATGTGCTTAATCTGAATTAAGAAATTACTGAAGAGTAAAAGGTTAAAAATCTGTTAAAAAGACAGATTTTTTTTAACGTTGCAGATGATTTAACGTTTTAAAATGGGGCAACCAGTCAGACACAAATATAAGTTATGTGCCAATTCTCAAAATAGTTAATACAAATAAATAATTTAACAACAAAGTACAAGCAAAAAGTCTCATTTAGCACAAACTGTGGTGGAAATCTGCAGCTGCTATATTACTAGTGCGCATATATAATTTCTTTTTCAGTCAACTTGTTTACAGACTTCATAATTTGTTTTATTTTGGATATTTAAAATGTTTTACAGTTAGTTC
The DNA here is from genome assembly GCA_903066815.1 of Brachyrhaphis roseni. NCBI lineage: Eukaryota > Metazoa > Chordata > Actinopteri > Cyprinodontiformes > Poeciliidae > Brachyrhaphis > Brachyrhaphis roseni. The sequence goes on from CAEFZY010039281.1 coordinate 9,435, forward strand.
TAAAGGTTCATTATAATTTAAAGTTTATTGAGCGTTAAGAATGTGTTCTTGCATTATTATAACATTATCATTATATCACTTGAAAATGGTCTCAAAACAACATTATTGTTTATTGCAATAACATCTGGGACAATATTTCTCCCAGCAGAAGTTATAGTGACAGATATGTATTTACTTATATATGAGTTTCAGTTTGATGTGTAATTCAGTGAACTTTTCCTCACTAAAGGATAGTCAAACTGATAAAAAACAATTACCTACCAGTAAAGAAATAAGCCTCACTGGAGGCTTTTTTGAAGCCTTTTGACGTAATTAAGTCATAAAACACAGGAGATAAAAAAATGCTGATTAGATTCTAAGCTAAATCAATATTAGAGGTGAGTATTTCTGTCCTTTTCGAATTTCACAAAATCTTCAATATTTTAAATTAGAAAACGTTGAGCATGTTAACCATTATGACTTGATTTAACGCCTAATGTTTAAACATCTTAATAACATAAAAAAGTACAAGAAGCCTTAAAATTGTCGTCTATCCAGCAAAGTAAACCGTTAGTTCAACGACAGTTTCAGGTTGTGGGTTTTCAGAACTTCTTTCATCGTGTAAAAACTTCTCCACAGTTTATAAGAGAAGCTGCTGGAACGACTCCAAAGGTTTATCTCATTTGAATCTTCTCCCTCTTATTTGTCAACTTGACAATTTACACCCTTCAATAAAATAAAATACTAAATTCAAACCTTAAAAAACAGGAATCCTCTGCACAAAGGTATACAATTTAAAAAATGCCATAAAACATTCACAAAAAAATTAACAAAATCTTTTTAAAAGATTGCAGAAAATGCCACAACTCTTAAAAAAAAAAAACAATTTATAGCATTTATCTAATATTATACTACATATTTATAAAGTTTATATAAAAAAGTCAAGTTTTCTAAGGGGATACTTCAATTTAAAAGAATCACTGTATAATAACTATAGATTAAGACAAAATCAAACTTAATACATCTTAGTAGAAGTTGGATATAGTAATTTATTCTCCATAAGTTTGTTTTTTTCCCCCAATACTTAAAAGTATTGTATTAAAATGCAGACAGTGGTTTCTGCTCCCGTTTCAGTGAAGGAGAGCAGGATTTGGGCTGGCGGCACCGCGGTTCTAACTGGATTTTCAGGAAGCTCCATTCTGGATGCAACAGCAGCTGGAAAATGAATCCTGCATTTCCATAAAGCTGGTCAGCAGGAGGAAGCATGCAGCGCTCTAAAACCGACTTTTACTTGATAAAACTCACGGGACCAACACTCTTACCTCAGATTTACATATAAAATAGAAACTTTACTTTAATCAGAAAAGATGACCTTTGACCTCTCCAGTCCTTTAGCATCCTTTGTCTGATTAAGATATTTGTAACATTGTCTCTAGCTCAGGAGACATGTCAGACATTTTGTTTTTATTATCTGTAAACTATAATAATTGAAATTGATAGAAATAAGCATAAAAAGGTCTAAAATGACTCCACTTTCTTTTGTTTTGATGATCCAGTTTGTTGGATGCTCATTGAGCCTGGATTATAAATCATTAACAATATTAAATTATTTTTGTTACCTGTTAATGCGATGTGATGATGGATATCTGTGAAAAGAAACCTGCCGTAAAACAGAAATTATGCTGAGCCAAGATTGTTTTTTATATCTTTTCCTGTTTAAAAAATTAAATATATTGCAATAGATGGTGATTAATATCAATTTATAGAAAGCTAAATAGTTTTATTTTCCTCTGACCCAGAAGCGAACTGCATTCTGGGAACTTGTCATGAGTCGCTTAGCAAAGTTTGTAACATCAACTAACTCGCTCACTTTTTGGTTACCTGGCAACTCGCTGTCTGGTTGCCTAGCAACAGCCTGTCCAGTATTTCTCCACTCTGCCTCAAAACCGTTTAGAAATAAAAAAACAACATTGTGTAGTGAAAACTGTGGATAAAACAGGAAGGTTCACATCACCAGTTTATCAGAATTTCAGATACTTAAAACCAAAAACTTATCAATAATTAGTGAAATGACTGATATGAAATGCTTAAATCGTGATAAGTTTTAACGTCCAGCCCTAGACCGATATTGTGATAGATATTAATCCTCTTTTTTTGCAGATTAACATTGTATTACATGCCAGATTTCTAACACATTAATTTAACTAAGTTTAAGTTGTGGTTTGCCTGTCATTGATTTAAATTATCCCGGCGTACGTAGCCGTGTGTGTCGTCGCCGTTTCTCCGCTAGATATTATCGTTTTTACAGAGAAAGCCAGCGTGTCGTTCTTTGAGTGTCGTTCCTCTCGTCTCTCAAGCCGGTGCTTGTCATGTTTGGACCTCATCCACCTCACGTCTCCAACTCGTTCTCATGCACACTCACTCCTGAAAAATGCAGCCATCCGAACACCATTCCTGCTTTAAACTGCAGAACTACTACAGTATTTACAGAAGCCAAGATTGCTTCATATCAGAGCTTATTCACAGAGTAACACACCACACTTACCTCTAGAACCGAAACAATCAGATTAATCAAGATGAATCGATTATTGAAATACTTTCAACTAATTTAGTAATCAATTAATTAGTAACTGGAGTATATAGACTCAGCCAGTTGCTGAAAGAACAACATATTCAGTAAGTAGACCAAAGCTGTACAAAAATATATACATTTTTCATTTTAGATTTAATAAAACCTTCTTTATCTGTAAATATATTCTTCCTAGAACTCCTCTAGTCACGTAGCTTTAGCTTCACCTTGTTTAAATGTTGGATTAAAAAAATATCTATTCCTAACAAATTATTCATTGAGATCAGCTCTAAATTGTACTTATTATTAGTCAAGAAGAAAAGATATTTTCAAATGTTAGAAAAGGTTTTTAGCCGCTACAAATGGTCAAACGTTCACTGAAGGAATGCTAAAGCATAAAAGTTTAGGCAATAACATGTTTATTTTTATATTTTAAAGAGGAATTAAATCATTTGTATATTTTACAAATAATAATGCATATTACTTTTATGCATTACTCTTTGTAATAATGCGAATAATAATAGAATATATGCATTTCTGATATTGTTACAAATAATCTTAAGAGGTTAAATAAATCTACAGAATGTGCCAGTTTTCAAAAAATCCGATTTATGGATTTATTGGTAGAATAATCAACTATAATAATAGTTGCAGCCTTGATACAAAAACATTTTATTATCTACATTATAAGATAAAGAATGAAACAATAGAAACATTTATGATCAGTGTCATTAAAACAACTTGTCTTCTGTTTGTCCGGCCAGTATGTGTTCCAGTCGAAATATATGTGGGGGCAACAACCAGCCCAACAGAACCAGGTCCGAGTCCAGAGGATCAGGGGCCCACTATGCGCTGTGCGCCCTGGGAGTGGGACTTGTTGCCCTGGGGATCGTTATGATTGTCTGGACTATGATTCCAGAAGATAAGTCTCCAGCTGGAAACAGTACTGTAGCCCCTACACAAGCTGGTCTACAAAACATCTCACCAATCGCTCTGGTTCTGGTCGGAGTGGGAGTGCTCATGCTGCTGCTGTCTGTTTGCCTCGGTCTGAGGAGCAAGAGGATAGGTCAGAACCAGAACGTCCAGCCAGCGAGAGCAGCAGATGGCTTCATGGACCGCGTCGCAGGAGAGGAACAGCAGTGAGTGACGACAGCTATCTGCTCTTAAATGTTTTAATAGATAAACTTAACAGGATGATATTACCAAAGTCCTAAAAAAAAATAATAAAAAATCCCCTTTTACAGAAACTGATTTTGGGAAAAAAAAATAAATAAATCACTTAGGCCATTATTCTAGGATATGCAAATTGTTGATGCCATATGTTGTGACTTTAGCGCCCCCTGCTGCCACAAATGTAGATCATGAGACTGAAATGTGAAAACTGGAAGAGTCGTTATGGAGCAAAATCCCAGCCAAAAGCGTTTTCTATTTGTGCAACTTTTTAAAAAAATACATCCTGGTAAAACAAAAATATTTTTATTTAATTATTTATTTTTTAAGAAATGCCATGAAGGGTTTTAAACGCGCTCTCTTTTGATCCCAGTTTGCCTTCAGTTCAGTGGTAAAAGAAAAACCCTTATTTTTTTATTGAAAAAATAACTTTTGTCCTTGTTTTGAAGACCTGATAATTAGCCCATTTCCTAAAGCAGCTGTGTTGCAAAGATATTTTATGTTGCAGTAACTCTGCAAGTCTCTTTTTTTTTTTCTACATGATCAACTTGTGTTTCACTTTTGAGCAATTAATGCCACCACAAAAATATAGCAGTCAGATTTTTCTGAGGAGACGATCTGCTATAGCTCAGTCATTTTGTAACTTCTTCTATGGTTAGCTTTAGCTAATGCTGCACACATTGTGATCAGGGCGAGTCAAGTTTTCAGATGGTGTCTACAGTCAAATGTTACCTCCTTAAATAAATAAGCAAGATTGTCCGTGCAACACGCAGGCTTGGTCCTGTTAGCATTTAGCAACACTTTACTAGCTGTTAGCATCATTTATGAACTCTCAGCTGTTTGGCCAAGTGGTTTAATCAGAGATGAGCTTTTATGGGTTTAAGTGTTTGCAGACAGACTTTTGTGGGTTACCTGAACACAGCCTTTGATTCTGAGTTTCACATTCAGTTTTGCTTCACTTAACAGCTTTTATTTGGATGCAATTGTACAACAAGAAGCCAATTTTAACTAAACTGTCACTCAAGAGCTCCATAAACTACTCTCCTCACCAAAACAAAGTAAAAACCTTTTTAGTAAAAGCCAAGAAAATCTGGCTTCATTCAAGCAAAACACATTTAAAGGGGACGTATTTTGCAAAATTCACTTTTTGCACATTTTTGTACTTCGTTTTATTTCTAAGAATCAACAAACGCTTTAAAAAAAAAATACACCAACCATTTTTTGGCAATCAGTTAATGTTTTTTGGTATCTGGAAAATTAGCTGATTTGAAAATGTCATGTTAACTCACAAATCAGCTGGCACTTCTCTTCACCTTGCAACCCCTGCAAAGGGTAACACGCATTTGGTCAGCTGTGTGTGTTGTACAATAGCTGTTGGAAAATACGTTTCGTTGTTGATGTAACATCCAGAAACCACGTCCTGCATTTTTGTTGGTTGTGCAGGAGGCCCTACTTTTGCTTTTCAAAGTTGTACGGTTGTGTAATTGGGCATCTGTTTGCAGCCATTTTCACGTGAGTGTAAATGTTGATTTGGGGGCGTGGCCAGCTGCAGCTTATTTGGATTTAAAGTGACAGGAGGCCCTAAAACAGCTCAAACAAGGCAGAACTGACCAGACTGAATTATCGTTATCTAAGAATGATTTTGTGTGGAAACTGTACTGAACATATTTTGTATAGACCCATCTGTTGTAAAAGAGTATTTTAGTAATCGAGTACTCTATAGAATATTTTTGCGATTATCCGAGGAATAAGGTCTCTCTCTACCGTTCACTCCAAAACCATGACGACGCCACAAATGCTGTCATACTCCAACCATCGCACCGCAAAATTCAACAATCCTTATTTCTCACCCAAACCCTGACAAAACGCTGCACAATTCAACACCATGATAGCATTTCACAAAGACTCACAGGCGGAAGTGAGAGCGCTGCCCACCACAAATAATGATCCGGCCTTAACGCGGTGCGCTACATAATTTAACGAAGCTTCGAGGCAGATACATTTTCCTCGAGGAACTTTAATAATCGAGGTACTCGAATCGTTTCAGCCCTAATACCAACCTGTTCAAGGAGCTTCATAGGTCTCCTTTAAGCATTACCTTCCCCCCAGATGGTTTGTAAATGTAACATATGCTGGTATTTGTTTATTCTCATAATGCTTTCTGATTGAGGGTCACCTGTTGCATCCCTTCCCAGGGACCCAGAGTCGTACAACGTGCCCAGCTATGACGAGGTCATCGGCAGCAGCAACTACCCCGTCCGCCAGAGCAACCTGAGACAGAGCACCTCTCAGCTGCCGTCCTACGAAGACATCCTGGCAGCTGTGGAAAACGAGGATTCCCAGCCCGCTAACAACTCCTCAGAGAACAGCCCTTTGAACGACCAGACGCCCGCTGCTGCCTCGCCGTCCGGCATCGCGGCACAGCCCAGCCTGCCGACCCGCAGCGCCAGCCGGGCCAGCCGCTTACTGAAGCCCCTCAGAGTAAGACGGATAAAGTCGGACAAACTGCACCTGAAAGACTTCCGCCTCCAGATCCGCACCCCCACGCAGAACCCAGTGACCATAGAGCCCATCACGCCGCCCCCGCAGTACGACAACAAGATGCCTGAATTACAGTAATGGCTCACCCTCCTGGCTTCCCAATTGGCCTGCTGCTGATTAAAACCTATGGAAATATCTAATGGATTTTGAGGACTGGCGGTGATGTTTCTGAGAGCCTGTTTTAAGGGCGCCGTGAAGTAGGTAGATGTGCCGGTTGGGCAGGATGATGATGGAGGCAGACACACTCCGAAAACGAGAACACTTTCCGCTTTATCAATGAAGCTTCGGGTCGGTTCATCAGCTCTGTCATCACACATTAATGCTTCAGAGCAAGAGTAACGGAGCAGGACAGCATTTCAGTTTTATTTATTACTCACATAAAATGCCTTTTAACAAAAATATGTTGTTGCTTTAGTTCGTAAAATGGAACCATGTGTCGTGCAGAGGGAGAAACGGGAAATTATCCAGCAGACATTTAACTCGCTTAGATTGAGATGTAAAAACTGTGATGAAAAGAAGCGAGGACGCAGATAACCTTTGAACCTTGTTGCTGAGACATTTACTTGTTTTTTATACATATAAGTGTTTAAATCTTAAAGCAGATATGTTTTAATATTTTAAAATGGTGGTGAATAAATGTTTTCCTTTTTAGTTTCTGTTTGGTTATGCTGTAAGTTTATGTTGCAGAATTTAATAAAAGCTGGATGGTGATACCATTTTTATGCTCAAAGACTGTTGTACTTCTATTTTTTATTTTTATTTTTATCATTTGCCTGTAAAATTCAAGTAAAAATTAAATTTTGGGCAGTAAAATTTACTCAAGTTTTAGGTTTTTTTCCCCAACAAATCAAATTTTCCTCACACTTGAGCTTAAGTGACTTTTCCGCCCTCTAGTGGTAGAAATGTTAATCTTTCTAATCCAGTCTAATCCAAGTCTGACCAGGTCCCTGTTGATGTGAAAATATATATTTAAATGAGTAAATGTGTTTAGAGCTGTATCTAATTTTTTTTAAATACTTGCTACTTCTATGCTATTTTTGGGGGGTTAAATGGTTTTTGTTTATTATTATTTTTTTTTTAGATCAGTGATGTTACTTAAAAAGTTTAAACAATGTTTTTGTATTATAGTTTTATTATTAACATCCCTCCAATATTGCATAATTGTGATTCAGATAACAAATCAGTAATCTAATACCTGTTCGGTTTTCACATCTTCATGCATAAAAGTGACCTAATTTAAAAGATGTTCAAGTTATTATTGCATTTTTTTCACATTGGTTAGTAATTTAACGATGTTTTTTAATAATATTTATTATTTTCAAAACAATTAAGTAACTGCAGCAGATTTAAGTGTTTGTGAGCCTCTGCTTCTGTCTGAAGCCTTTTGCAAACTCAAGCAAGTTTTCTTGTCTTGTTTTATATTTAGCTCCATCAAGTCTGACCAGTTTCTGCAGAACAGCAGCATTCACGCAGCATGATGCAGCCGCCACTTACGCTTGTAAAAATATGTTGCACGCTTGTAAAAATATCATATTGTTTCATAAACTGCCTGTAGTTTATTCTAGGTGATCAGAGCATGTTTGATGTGAATGCACCTCTGATTTTCCTTGGAGACGATGGATTAAAATGTCTCTTTAAGATGTTGAAGGTTTGATAAAATGTTTATTAGTTTTATCCTGATGAAATCTTCTCCACCTTCATCTACAATCTCTGCGTTTCCTCTGGTTTCTGTCTGTTCCCTCCATCAACCTCTGATGTTTCACACAACAGCTGTATTTACACCAACAGATGTAATTTAATCTAAAAGAAATTGGTTGCACTGGATTTTATTTTGAAACTTCATGATTTATTTATTTTATGTTAAGGGCTCTGGATAAGTGTGCATTTTATTTCAATAAGTGAAAAACAGCTTAAAATACAAGCTTTATTTCTGTTAACTTTGATGTTTTAATGCTTGCAGCCAATGAAACATAAGAATATTACATCAGATCACTTTTAATTCAGTAAAATTAAGTTTAATACCTGCTGAAATATTATTTTATCTGAAAATGTATTGATCTATTTACAGACTTTTATTTAGAAAGTTAAATAAAAAGTCTGTATCTAGTGTGAATATTAAACCAGTTTGTTGTTGGATAATTTTAATCTTTAATTTTAAATGTATTGACTAAACACTCCTGTTCTCTAGGAAACACTAAATATTTGGAGAGTAGTGTTATTGTTCAAAATGGACTATTTACAGACTTCTTTTTACATGTATAAAATTTTACATCTAGATATTTGTGCAGTTTGATAATGGGTTTTATTTATTTACAAGTTAATTAAATACGCAAATTCTTGAGGAAACACTAAAATTACCCCAAAACAGAGAAAAAGAAACCACCAAGTAATGGAGAATGTTATTCTTTAAGACTATTTTGTTGTTAATATGGAAATAAATGTCACATTTCTGCCAATAAATTGGTTATATCCTGACAAACGACGTGAATATTTTCACTTCTCTGTAATTTCTTATTTTTATGCTGACGGTAGTTCCAGGAGTTTGTGCAAAACAAGTCAAGATTTTCCAGGTTAGAAATACTAAAGTGTTTAATTTGAATTACATTTGCCGACTCAACTTCATTTCCAGGAGCTCCACCCTCGCCTGGGTTTGGTTTTTTCTCTGTGTGCAGCTGCCATGAAGCAGAGGGAGGAACAGCTGGCTGAGGGAAGAGCCAGCCCGGGGAGTCAGTCACATTCCTGGCTGGGATTCAATGACTGAACCAGACACAAACAAACAGAGAGAGAGGGAGAGACTCGCACACACTGACTGGCTGAGTGGGGAGACAGACTGAGAGTACGCCAGACTGAGCAGACGAGCCTTATTTCGGAGTGCGTAAAACCGCAGGATCTCTAGCAGAGTATACCCGCTGATTGAGCGACTTCTCTCGCCTCGGCTTCACCACTTTTTATTCGTGAGTTTGGTTTACAGGAACTGGCCTGTGATCCCGGCAGCTTTCAGTTTTCTGAATGGACGCGCTTGGGAAGCTTCCCCGCCGACATGGAAATGCGCCTTAGCGAGCTTGTTGCCGGATGCTGAGGAAGAAAGATCCAGAGAGTTTCCCCCAGCTTTCATTTTTGAGTTTCCAGCCACAGACAACATGGAGGGCTCCGGCTTCCAGCCCCATCCCGGACTTCAGCAAACTCTGAAGCAGTTCCACATCAGCTCCATGCGCTCCCTCGGCGGACCGGCGGCGTTCTCCGCCCGGTGGCACCAGGACTCGCTCTTCGCCAAGGATGGCAAATCCGCGGAGATCGTGCTCTCCCTGCCGGCCCATACGCCCCCGGTGATGTCCGGCCCGCTCTTCATCCCGTCCGACCGCTCCACCGAGAGGTGCGAGACGGTGCTGGAGCGGGAGCCCATCTCCTGCTTCGTGGTCGGCGGGGAGAAGCGGCTGTGCCTGCCGCAGATCCTCAACAGCGTCCTGAGAGACTTCTCCCTGCAGCAGATCAACTCGGTGTGCGACGACCTGCACATCTACTGCTCCCGGTGCACGGCGGACCAGCTGGAGATCCTCAAAGTGGTGGGGATCCTGCCCTTCTCCGCGCCGTCCTGCGGGCTCATCACCCAGACGGACGCCGAGCGCCTGTGCAACGCGCTCATCTACGGCGGGACGTTCCCGCCTCACTGCAACAAGGAGCTCGGCTCCCTGGAGCTGGAGCGAACCGAGCGCAGCTTCAAGGTCTACCACGAGTGTTTCGGTCGGTGCAAGGGCCTGTTCGTCCCGGAGCTGTACTCGGGTCCGGCCGCCGCCTGCATTCAGTGCATGGACTGCAGACTCATGTTCCCTCCTCACAAGTTTGTGGTGCACAGCCACAAGCGGCTGGAGAACCGGACGGTGCACTGGGGCTTCGACTCGGCCAACTGGCGGGCTTACGTGCTCTTGGACCCGGACTACAGCGACAAGGAGGAGAAAAGTCACCTGGAGCGGCTGCTGAAAGAGCTGAAGGGGAAATATGATCTGACGGGGAAGCTGTCCAGTAAATCCTGCAGAGTAAGTCATTTTTTAAATTACTGGATTTTTTTAAAAAATTTGATTTTTGGACATTTCAAGAGCCTCATCTCTCTGCTGCATTACCTACATTCATTAGCATTAATTCTGACTTTCCCCCCAGACTATCTTTGAGTTTACTTCTGCACCATGACACTCTTTCTTTACTTTACCCTTTTTCAAACATTATGACCACAGAAATTATTGAGTTTTATGTTAATTTTAAAAAGTGCCTCTTGATTGTGAGGTGGAAACATTTCAGGTTTGCCAGAATTGAACTTTTTGTCCATCCAAACCACTGTGTGTGGTAGAAAACGACTCTGATACATCGCCATGGCCTAATTGACCACACAATGAAACATGGTGGTGGCAGCATCATGCTGTGGTAATGTTATTCTTTGTTAGGGACGGGGAAGCTGGTCAGAGTTGATGGGTTGATTGAGCTCCAAATGTAAAGGGAAAAAAAACAAACTTGAAACTGGGGTGAAGGTTCACCTTTTACACATTGAGAGGTTTAGACCCAGTGGCCTAGTCAAAGTCCAGACTTAAAGGGGCAGTATTACGTAAAATAAACCTTTTTTTTAAGCCTTACATCATGTTATAATGTTATTCCCTCATTAAAACAAACCTGGTGAGTTATTTTTGATTCTTTTATGCATGTTTGAGAAATCCCTTAGTCTCCCATGGCAACCGTTCAGCTCCTCCAGACTAGCGGCAGCAGCAATCAGGAAACAGCTGGTGGAACTGTGAGTCTGCTGAGCTTCCTATATGAGCTGCATCTCAGTGAAATGCTGGTAAACATGTTACTAAAAGCTTAATAGAGGAACATTGTTATGAAAGAGTAGAAGCTTCTTAAAGAGACAGAAACCCAATTTCAAGGTTAAATTACAAAATCAAATTTATTTGTCATATTTAATATAAACAGCATTTTCACAATAACTGAACATAACAGAGTTACTTGATTGTGCTATAAAATGGCCCTGAGTGCCTGGAAAATACCTGATACCGCCTCTTTAAATCTAATGGGAATCTGTGGAAAGAGTTGATGTTTGCAGATTTTCTCCATCAGTCCGACTGATCTGGACCCACTGGACACGATTTATACTTTACTTGTTACTTGGAGTTGGTCTTTTACATTAAACCCAATTAAAATACAAAAGGATTTGAGGAACTCGACGTGACAAAATGTGAAAATGGAGCATCCATCCTGCCGCCTATCCCCCTCTCACTCCTCAGGGTTATCGAAGGTCATCTGCGTCCTGATGAATGACCTCTCAATGACATTTTTTATGAGTTTGAGGGAGGCGGGGCAGCGTCAGAAGGTTTGGAGAACAGGGTTTAATGAGGTTTATAGAATATGGAAATGTGTGTGTGTATGTGTGTGTGGGAGAAAGCAAAAAAAAGAAAAGAGGGGGTTTGCGTGGGTCAGGGAAGCTCGGGGCCAAGAGACGAGGTGGCTGATTCTTCGTCACAGAGCAGCTGCTATGTGGGACTCTGATAATGAGTGGACTTCTCTGAATGCATCACCGTGGCGCAGCTCCAGTTTGAGCTGGGCCCAAAAGATGCCTCATGCTAGGAAAAATTAAGACTTTTTGGTTTTAAGTGTCCTGAAAGAAGCACTCTAAGCTAATTTATAGATTTCTATCAGGAAATAATTGTCTGTGTTTTTTTTTTTCCAAGCGTCCTGCAGATCCGATTTATGTGTTTTCTAACATCAGACAGGAGAGTTGATGCATCACCTGTGCAGTTATAGATTTTTTTCAAAATACCCAACAACTGTACTAAAGTAAGAATAGTATTACTTCAACATATTTTTACTCAAGTAAAAAAGTATCTGGTAAAAGTTTACTCAACGTCATTCATCAACATAAAACTTATGAAACTTTAACAAAAACTGCAGGTGACTGTTTGGTGACCTTTTGGTTAAAAGAAGCTTGTTCTTCATTCAGTGAAGTTAATTGATAAGTGGACAGTATCTTAAAAACCTGAGTCTTTCAATAATATAAAGCACAACTTTTTTCATGTAATGAAATTAAAAAATACTATCATTAAATTTTAACATCACTTTGTGTCAGCTGGATTAAATACAGGAAATTGTGGTTTTCACACTATTAACAGACATATTTGAAAAATATAACAAAACAGGAACCTCTTAAGTTGCTTAATAAACAAATAAAAGGTGATAAGAATAGCAAAACACTTAATTCCCCATGAATAGATATTTATACAGAAGTATTGTCTGTGGTTGCTCTTGAAGGAACGTCCATGAAATGTGTTAATTTGCTCTCAAAATGTTTTTCCATCATGGTACCATTTTCCTGTTACAACAATAAAAAACGGTATAAACAGTAGGTATTAGTTAAAGCTGCAGTATGTAACTTTTATTTTAAAAAATTGTTTTTTTTACGTTTGTTAAAACTGTCACAAAGCTAGCCTAAGCATTCACAACAGGCTGTGCTAGCTGCTACATGAGATTACAAGCGCTAAGACCAGCCTCCTGGCTCTGATTGGTTGGTTCCAGTTAGCTCTGGGAAAGGCATTTTCTCACAGCTTATCTGTGTCATACTATGCTGTCATGTCATGGTGACAATTTCAACAAATATGTGAAAAAAGAAAGGTTTATAAAAGCTACATACTGGAACTAATTGGAACTAATTTCAAGCTAATTAGTCGTAAGTCGATTAATAATTGTTTGCGTCCACAATTCCAAGCTAACTCGTAGATTTCTAACAGGAAATAATTGTCTGCAGTTTTATTTTCTACAGATGTGGTTGATGTCTTTGTAGCTTCAGACAGCAGAGTTGATGTATCACCTGTGCCGTTATGGTTTCCCTCTAAACGTTGAGTCCAGACGCTCTCTCAGAGTGATGAACTGAGCATCATGGAGGCAGCGCAGCCAAGAGCAGGAGGAGGATGGAGTGGAGTGGGGGGTTGGTAATGTGGGTTCGCTGTGGTTCACTGTCACCCGTGTCCCAGTTAGCAGACAGGCCTGATCCTTGGGGAGCCGCTCGCCAGCGCCCTGCCCATACATCAGCCTGACAGGACGAGCTGCTGAAAGGCCCAACTGGACTCGCCGTGGCTGCGCTGGGCTCGGCTTACCCAGCCTGAATGAAGACACAATGTTATCGGGCTGCCACAGTCTCTCTGATGTCAGGGGTGTTTTATTAATAAGAGACAGGATACCTTGTCTGCTTGGATCATCTGTCTAGACTCCCTCCCTGCGCGCTGAAAGAGGAGCGGAGCTGCTGAGCGCGTCGGCGCGGCTTTAAAGGATTTCTTGACTGATCTCAGTGTTAATTAAAAGTTTCTCTGTTTTGCATCTGATGAAGCATTTGGTCAGTTAGCTGCAGATGGGGGCAGATTGCAGGGGGCCGCCGCCGCAGACCGTCCCATTCAGAAGCTGCAAGGTGTGTGAGCCGGGCCTTGACATGTGTTGTCAAAGGGCTGTGACCTCTGACCCTTTCTCCCCCTGCGAAGATAATGACCCAGCCAATCCCCCATTCTTTTTACGCCACCCAATCACACGGCTTGGTGTCCACTCCAGCTGCCAGATGGCTTCCTGATAAAGGATGGAGAAATGTACACAACAAACACCGCTCCCAACGGCAGCTCTGCTGTTTTTAAATTTCACCATTAGGGATAAAAATCTGAGATTTGTGGCTTTTCTTTTCATATTTAATTTAAAGTATTCAGAGTATTTTTTTCTGTGATTATTTCTTATTCATTAATATCTGATATTCGCCTTAAAAACAAGATTTCACCAATTGAAAATAAGAATAAAATGATTTGTAGCTAGAGATAATCATTTATTGTGAATTTGTTTTAGAATTATAAGAACTTTGATTTATCGTCATCATGATAAATTTCACTTATTGATGGTAAATTAAAAAACAAAACCAAGAATATGATCAGAAATGTTATTTTTGCCATTTTCTTCCCTGCTTGTTCCACAAAACCGTCAATAAATACCAGTAAATTTGACAGTTTTATTAAATGCAGCTACTGTGTTCAGTTTAGTGTCTTACGTTGCAGCCATACCTAAAAAAAAGTGATAAATATATATTTTTTTTCTCATAATCTATGTTGTCATCACAGTAGCACCACAAAATATTGCATTAAAATTCTAAATCCAAATTGCGCCAATATTAGTTTGTAAATTAGCTCCAAGCTGCATTTTCATATAACTACACCTTCAATAATACTGTAGTGCTCCTAATACGGTGGTGCTCCTTCATTTTCAGCAACATGACTCAAATTTTTCCAAACAAGCAAATTGTTGGAAGCGTAAGAAGTGTGTAGGAACCCATGTTTCTGGGTGTCCAGCAACGGGTGGGGGAGGGGATTCATAGTGCTTTTAGAATCATAATTTTAAACAGTCGTATCTGTATGTCAATATTTTGTAGAACTAGTCATTTAAAAAACTTGCTAGCTGCAAAATAATTAGTTTAACTGCCAAAAGAGTTTTTCTATAAAATCCTGTTGGAATAGGATTATCATCTATCATTTTTTATAATTTCTGCAGAGCTTAGACTTAGTCCAACAGCAATGTTTGCAGAGAAGCCAAAGCAAAGCGATATTAGTATTGTATATTTAAGTATTTAATTATTTTTCCAAGTCCTATTAGAATATTACCTCAGGTTTTGCTGATATTGCGAAGCTGTAATAATCATATTTTTGCTGTTTTTGTCAGATCCTTCTTGATTTTTGCTGTATAAAACTCCAATTTTCCTTCTTTATGCTGACCTTTGCATGTAGCGATTTTAAATATTGACTTTTCTGATTAGCATGGAAAGCTTTAGGAAAGAGGATTGGAATTGAAATAAAAACTTTTCTTTCAGGCCAAAGTGGAATACCTCTGAGCATTAACTGTAAAAACAAAATCCCTAAGAAGTAAGGCCAATGCGATCAATCATCTGACCGAGTGGAGAGCTAAAGGGGGCTCTGTGTGGACCGTCTGTAATGGGAATGGATATTAAAACCATCCAACTGAGGCCAATTTATGCCATTTCCCATCCCATTGTTCTCCTCATTCGATGCAAAAAGCCTCAAACCTGGACTGAAGTGAAGCAAAGGCTGGCGGAGGAGAAGGATTTGGTTTTATTAAAGATGAATTATTCTCCTTTTTTAATTCTCTTTAGCTCTCGTTATCCTCAGACTGCGTGTGTGGGCGCTGCCATGTACATCGAGGTTCCTGTGTGTTTTAAAGTAAACAGCCGAATGTTATGGCTGGATCAGCTGGATGAGCCAGATTAAAATCAGCTCACCGCCGGCTCATTTCCATTCCCATCTGTCTGCTGACCTCTCTCAGGCCTGAGCGCCGCCGCGGTTCAACACTTCGGACCTTGATGGGTCTGTCTGACCCAGCCAGCTAAAACCTGACCCAACCACATAAACCCGACTAAACGCTACCAGACGGACTTGATTCACATTTACTGAATTCTTTAATCTCACCACTGCCGGTCCGGATCTCTTCTGAAGAATATTGTTCTTAAAAACTAAACCGTCTTTGTTATTACAGTTAACTAAACCCGAAATGGAGAAAACATTTTCATTAACTGAAATAAATCAAAGTGGTAATTAACGAGGGAAAGCAGAAGCTGACTGGAGCTATATTGTGCATTTATATAACTAACTAAAACATGTTGAAATTACAAATGTAGTATCCTATGAATATGTTCATTAGCTTTTTGAACTGACGTGAAATAGATCTTTTTTTCTCTCCTTCGCACAAGCAGTTTACGTCACATATTGGAGAAATTACGACTCTCCTTATGTCTGGTCCGTATGGCGTCCGTAAAAGTTGGAACAAAATGCCAGACTCAATTAGTTGTTCAGCAATAGTTGGAAAAGGTTTGAAAATAGTATCTTCTGTTGAGTATTCATTACAATGTATATATGATCACAATGCAATACTAAAACCACTATTATAACTAATAAAAACTAAACTAAAACTAAATTATATTTAACTAATAAAAACTAGCAAGTCCAAATCGCGCCAAAATTATTTTGTTAATTAGCTATGTGCTAATTAGCTAGCTAAAGTAGCTATCCTGCTTTGAAGCAGTATAACTCACAGCTTTGAAGCTTAATAATAGTGATTGATGCTCATTCGCTTTTAGCAACATGACTCAAACAAATTGCTAATTTTCAGCTAATTAAAACTAGCAAAATAGTTTTCAACTAATAAAAACTAAGAAGTCCGTATTAGTTTGCTAATAAGCTAGCTGCTGAGGTAGCTAGCCTGCAGTCTGCTGCTTTACAACAATATAACTCACAGCTTTGAAGCGTAATAACAACAACACACTAGTTTTTAACTAATAAAAACTAAGAAGTCCATATTTCACAAATATTAGTTTGCTAATAAGCTAGCTGCTGATGTAGCTAGCCTGCAGTCTGTTGCTTTACAACAATACAACTGTCAGCTTCCAAGCTGTATTTTTATTCAACATCCTCATTGAATCACTAATAACAGTGATTGGTGCTCCTTCACTTTAAGCAACATGACTCCATTTTTTCACAACAAGCAAACTGCTGGTTTTCAACAAATAAAAACTAGCAATCACACTAAAAACGAACTGAAACTAATTAAATTAGACAAACAAGCGGTCATAACAAAATAAAAATGAAACCCCAAAGCTATGGTAACCCCTGTGGCTTCCTATCTGGTGACTGCTGACCGGAGCGCTGCAGCCGAACAGAGGCAGCTCGTCGAGGCAGAGGGGTGTCAGGAGCTCCCAGGGGTTGTGGCCTTCATTCTGGCAGCGGTGACCCCATGTTAAAAGGGTGTCAGCTGGGGCTCTCTCATGGGTAATGTGTGCTAAAGACCTGCTGCCTCCTTTGTTTGAGGGGCAGGCTTTCAGAGGCTGTGAAGTGCGGCGAGCGGCTCTTTGAGCGCGCCCCCTTTCTTTGGGCGCTGCGTGGAAAGGTCTCTAACCTCCAGCCCCTCTCAGGGTGGGAAATCCACACGAGTGAGACTGCTGTGTCACCGCTTTCCTTGTTACGTCCTGAAAAGACAGATAGGAGCCCATGGCGGTGTCTGCATGTCTGATGGAAAATAAAGACCTGAGAAAAATAAAAACTGAATATCATCATTACTGGAACCTTGAGAGAAATGTAAAGCTTCCAGGCAGCCCTGCAAGCAGTGATTGTCTGAGTAATCGATTATTCTGACGATTAATCGGTTAAAAAATGGAACATTCTGCACATGTTTTTACTTAACTACTTCAGCCTTTTAGTTTTACACCATATTGAATCCAATAAAGGTGCAAATAAGCAATTAATTGTCTTTTTTAAGTAAGAAAATAAATATTTCATTGACTAAATTGCAATAGCAGAGCTTTCCTTTACTAAACGCTTAATAGCAAAGGATGAATCTACAACAAAAAATACAGTCTACTAATCTGTTTTGATTAATTATAATAAGGAAATTGTGCTTAAGAGGAGATTTTTTTTTACACAGTTTGATCCGAGTGAAGCTAAAAATGCCACTTGAGGAGTTGGGGATCTAAAATAAAAAAGATTTTTCATATTATATTCAAAATATACTTATTTTTTGTACAGTTTTGGTTTAATCACTGCCGTAGTCTGCATGCTCCAGTAAACGGTTAATCGATTCCTAAATTAGTTGACCAGTACGTCTATAATCGATTAATCATGATTAATTCAATTAATCATTTCAGCCCTAAACTTCCAGGTAATTATATCCTCAAATTCAAGTGAAACTTT
Organism: Brachyrhaphis roseni; assembly: GCA_903066815.1. Lineage (NCBI taxonomy): Eukaryota > Metazoa > Chordata > Actinopteri > Cyprinodontiformes > Poeciliidae > Brachyrhaphis > Brachyrhaphis roseni. The sequence continues at coordinate 27,450 of CAEFZY010039281.1, forward strand.
CTGAACATTCAGTATTAGTGGAGCTAAAGAATTAATTTAGACACATCTAAATCTGTTTAACACAGCGGTAAAGATTAGACATTTTCTTATAAACACCAATATCCAAAACTTGTCTTGTAGTTCTGATTTGTGCGTCCCGGGTTTCTTTCTAAAGACTCCGACACATAAAAACTAATTTGTGTGAGCTGAACATGGGCTGATATGAAATCCTCACAATGTTACAATCTTGATTTGAATCAGTATTTAAAAGTAGAAGATGTTCCACATGGTTTTATTTTAAAAGTGAAAAGCAGAAATTATTCCTATTTCTGCTAACATGACATATTTATTAACACAGGCATTACTTATACATTTAAATTAGCATTTGTTAAACTTAGCAAGTGTTTTCAGGTACTTATTCTGCAGTTTTCTTTCCCCTGGTTAATTAATTATGCAGTCTGTGGAGATAAAAGTTGCCTTTAGATTGTAAAAATGAAGGGACAAAGAGCTGCTGGGTTTTCATTTGTCTTATGACCTTAAATATTTCCAAGCAGCTGTTTCTGCCTTTCTTTTTGATCACCAATATATTTTAAACGTGGAGAACTTCATATATTTCCATGAAGGTTGTTATTACCAAAAATTAAAAATAGGTGTCCTAGCACAAATCCCTGTGGAACCCCACATCATTTTCAAACCTCTGTTGTATTACCTGGGACAGTTCAACAGATTTAATTAGTTATGTAATTGCCTTTAAACTCTGTTTGAATGTAAATTCTGTGGTTGTATAAAAAGAAATGAGGATTATTTAAATTTTTTTATAGTCAAACATGCAGATTAGGGAGTAAAAGTAACTTCCGATTGTTTGTGTGGACGGTTAGCCGCTGAGCTAACTTGTGAAAACTTCTTGTGTAACTGGGGGAGGATGATGGGATGAGGAGGAGACGAGCGCTCGCTGTGACCGCAGCCGACGAGCTAGTTAGTCAGTCAGGCTGTTAGCTGCAGAGCAGATGCCTGTATTGGGTTAGTGTAATACCACAATCATCGTCATCATCATCATCAATTCCTCCTCGATAACCTCCTGGTTTCCAACTCTGTGATTAAGAGTCAGGCCCATCTGGTGCATAGACAGGAAATCCTGGAGTCTGCATCTGCTGCTTGCTGAGCTACTAAGCTGCTGCAGTCGGGGGGGCTTTAAACTCCAATAATCCCACATAACTCCTGGAATGCAGAGACCATGGTGCGCCTCAAAACTGACATGTTCTCTGGACACATTCTGCCTTTTTTTCCCTTCTTTACAGAAACACTCAGAAGTCTCTCCTCCCTCTCCAGCCTGTTCATAGCATCTTGACAATTTATAGCCGTTCCCGCTGGAATTTTCTAATTAGAGCATGAATTAGTGATACCGCATGGAGAAAACCAACAATGGTACATTCCCCCTTCCACAAACGCCTGCCTGACTGGGGGCCAACAGACTCACGACTGCGGACTGCGATATTCATCCCTCTAAAGCTCGTCTCTTTGATTGACCTGCAGCGCCGCAGAACTGTTAGACCACATTGGAGATGTGCTAATGGAGCTCCAGCCAGAGCAGAAGTAGGCCCTGCTGGTGCCATATGACAAATCGGCATGCTGCTCTCGCCTACAATCCGCCCACCAAACACCTTCAAAGCTATCGGGAGGAGGATTAGCTCAGGCAGCTAAAACCAAACAGACTGCTCAGTGTTCAGACGGCGTTTTGGGCCAAATCTCGTCCGTGCCTCCTGTTTTGATGGCTAGCAGATCCCAATCGGGGGTTGGGTGCCGTCGGTTCACCAGGGCCTGGTGCCGAGCCAGGAGAAGGGAGAAGAATCAGTGTTTTAGGGATTTACGCGACTACGTCGCTCTCCGGGATATACATAATTTATTTTGGAATTAAGGAGGGTTCAGATTAACTTTGGATTGTTCTGTGAGTTCAGTCGACGGTGAAGCGGGGGAGTCTGACTGTGAACGGCGGCGCGTTCAGCTCCAGATCTGTTTTGCGTGTGTTTGTGCGTGTGGGCAGGCCTGGACCGCAACATTTCGAGGCCTCCGTCAGACTCTGAGAGGACTCGTCCTCCGTCGGAGTCTGTTCATCTGCGCTCGTGATTGGAGGGCGCCTGTGGTTGCTAAGCAGAGCTGCTCTTCCTGTGCTAAATAAGAACTTTGTGCTCTCTGGCTGGTTGGCTTAAAGAACAGCGCCAGAACACACATACACACACGCAGAGAAGTCACAGTACACGGCCCTCTTACAGTTCAGAGACCTCACCCTCCCCCACCCCCTGCCCAAACTCCCTCATCGTGACCTCTGCGCTGCGACTCGACAGCTCCTCTCTGCATCCCGTTCTCCCACTTCACCCCGCAACGCCCGGACCTTGACTGACGCCTCCTCTCCTGCCTCACCTCCTCGGTTTGACACCTCCTCCTCGACCCCGTAGGACACGCGTTAGCGCAGAGGCGCAGACCCAGGACTCTGCTCCTCTCCTCCGCTGAGATCTCCTGCTGCACTCCCCCTCACTCTGCATTATACTTAGATCTCCACCTCCACTCTGGTGAGCGCGCAGCGTGAGTCTGTGCACAGACTGGCCTACATACAGGCACACGTCTCTTTTGGAGGGACGGAAACTCATCATCCATCCCCTTCATTACAAATAGATAGATGGAGATGGAGATATTTTGTCAGGATGACCTCATAACCGTCCTTCCTCTCGTTTCAAGTACTGGCTAAATTCACAAACGAGTGGGCTCGGCGGGTTTTTGGACTCACTCCTTTTGTGTACCTGATGTACCTTCTGAACAGCGCTCGGATCTCCAGGACGTTTTATTCCTCCACCCTGGGTCAAAGCTCGCAGCACAATAATTATTCTGCCCCCCTCCACCATGTGCGCTCTTAGACTTAAGCTAAACATGCTTTCTTGCAGAGATGGAGCAATGCCGCATTGTCAGCAGGCGCCCGTATCAAATGAATTCAGCACAGCTGTCCTAGCAGACTCTATTGCAGGCGAGTGGAGGAACATTATTTATTCAGTATTACAGTCACCGTGGGTTCTGTCCCTCTCCGTCGCAGCATCATCTGGTCAGGTGGGGAGCTTTTTCTGCCCCTGACCTTGCATTAAGAAGCAGAGTACACCTGCCCCACCCTGCTCTTCTTCCTTTCTCTCCATTCAAAAGGACAGGCGGAAAGATGGACGCCCAGCTCGCCTCTCCTGTCGCAGGTGTCTGGTACTTCCACGACTGCCCAAAGTGTCACTGCTTGTGGCTTTGACAGTCCTCTGGCTTTATTTCCAAGCGCAGATACTCACACCTGCTGCCGCAGCTTGAAATAGAGCAGGCCCACCCTTTATCCTATAATGAGGGGACTATTATAAGCCGTGCGTCTAAAGCAGCGAGGAGGGCTGATGTGAAGACAGGAGCCTGACGCGCTCACATCATCTTAAAAAAAACCTCAAGCTGCTTTTCAGATAATCATGAAAACTAATCACCTCTCCTTTTGGTGCCAGTGGATCTAATCTGCTGCTCATCACTGAGTGTGTTTAAGTCACCTGTTTGTTTCCGTCTCACTGCAGACAAGTCCAAAGTTTTCAGCTGCAGCTTAAAGAAAGAACATAAACCTGTTAGAAGAAGAAGATGCACAGACGAGGAGATCCATCCCCACTTCTGGCTTCTTTCTCTCATTTTCTTTTATTCAAACCAGACAAGTGAAATGGTTTTAGCTGTAACTTAGGAACAGAATATAAATCTAAAAATAGAGGCGTTTCCAGGTCAGAACTGGTTTCTGCTTCTTTTTTAGGTCTGACCTTTTAAAATGATACGAACATATTAAATATTCACCAATCACATTTACAGGGTAGCAGCTAGTTACTTTTACCCAATTACATTTACTTTAGTAACTTTTTTGGAAAAAAACAACAAACTTTTAGGAGTATTTTTACCACACTGTACTTAAGTAATTTTATTATGAAGTATTTCTAGTCTTTGACAGTAAAATATCTGGACTATTTACCCACTAAATGAAAAACAAACATGTTTTAGCCATAAATTTACCAGACGCAGACACACACCGGCAGGTTTTATCAAAGTTTCATGGTGAAAGAAACTGATCTGGAAACATTTTATTTTTCCTGATTTTGTTATTTTTTGTTAATTATATGAAATATTGTCATTTTGGTCCTTAAAATACCAAATAATAACAGAAAAAGAGAGATCCACCACGCTAGTTGTTTCAGGCCAAAACCAATTTACAGTTGAGATCTAAGCAATCATGTTTGATTTTATTTTTCTTTCACGTTAAACAAGTTTAATATTTCTGACGTTAATGTCCTGAAATAACATAAATCTGTTAGTAGTGAATGATGCAACAAACAGAACTTTCCAAGCAAACATGAATTATTTTTATCCCTTTCTGCCGATTCATATTTTGTCGCATTAAGTTTATTTTTTCTTCGTTCAGACAATCACCAGCCAGGATCTCAAGTGGCATTACTATTATGTATTTCAGCTTCGAAAGCTGCATTTTTAAAAATACTTCAGAGATATACTACAAACAAATTTACTAATAGTTCGGAGTCACTTTCCATAGAAAAATCTGCAAATGTGGAACCACAAATATGCAAAAATCCACTGCATGGACCTTCTAACACAGATTTCTAATATTTATTTTTTGATTTTGACTGAGTAAAAGGACTGTAATGCATAGGAATTATGTGATTTTTATGAAATTATATTAAGAATTGGTGTCAAAGTTTTCTTATATTGAAGCAACAAGGCAGGAAAAATTTATATTTTTGTTTTTCATCACCACCAACCAGAGCAGATGAAACCTACCAGATCATGATCTCTGGTCAGTGGATTGGTGCATCTCTACTTTCTAGAAATGTTTTCGAGGTAATGTGTGTGTGACCTTGTGACAGGCTGTTGTGTTAAATCAATTGCAGGGACGGTGGTCTTATTGCGGCGTCTGCCCTGAGAGGAATGTATGAATTATTCTGGGCGTAATAACGGGGCATTGTTGCCTGCGCTCATCTCCAACAAAGGCAGCCATCTCTGCATGTCCATATTTAATTCACCCCTTTCAGCTCCTCAACTGTACGCTCCGCTGATATAATGAATCCCTCCAAAGAGATTAGTCGCCCTATCATCAGTGCAACTCCCTAATTTCTCTGCCTTTTGTCGCGGCGCAGGCTGAGCTAAATGGGATAAAGGCGCTCGCTTGGACACGGTGGGAGGAAGTGGCTTTTGTGTTTGCAGGCAGGTGCAGTGGAATGACAGTGGTTTATGCTTATTATTTTGGGTGGGTGAAGTTTTCTCTCTCTCCTTTGCGCTCCCCGAGTGCCGCTGAGATACACCAGAAACCTCTGGAGCTCGACTCGAACCCTCAATCACAAGGCTCCTCGGGGGTTTGCAGTAAATTCTTCAGGCGAATGGTTTTCTCTCCCCCCTTCCTCCCTGCCTCAGTTCTCCTCCTTCTTCTTCTGCTCACATCTGGTGAACAGCACTAGCACCCTTGTCATCTTTTTACTGCGTTGAGGTCATTTCCACCCTGTCGGTAAAGTGGAAACACATGACGTGCGGGGTTCGCTCTTAATGGGGTGGGGCTGGCACTCACTCGCACTTAACGCCAAGAACTGCCAAAACGGCCTCCTCATGGAACGCCTCAACTTTTAAAAGGAAAGACATTTGGGGTTAATAATGTTAGAATACTTGTTTTTATCACTAAGCAGCAGCCAGCATGCTCAGGATGTATGGGTGTTTTTAATAACGCTTGGTTTGGACAAAGTAAGCCTCAGCTTGCAAATTGAGATTTAAAAGTTATTTTAGTCACTTTGGCAGAGAGAAGCTTTGAAACAATGTTCGACACGGAGGGCACGGCTTGGAACCACCGTGAGGAAAGAAATATTACGACTCAAGACAAGATCTTTCACTTTAAACAAATAACCCTGTTACTCCTGCAGCATATTTTGGTGTAAATAGTAACAGAAACATTGTTATGTGGTAGCAATGAAGTCGTTATATATTTGACGAAAACATAGATTTAACATCCACAAATTAGAAAATAAGTTTGGTTTCACTGATTGCAGTTTTCAGGCCCATCGGGGATTTCTGTCAATTTTTTTTTTTTGTCTGAAATGTTGCTAAATGTAGCAAGAAAGTTGCTGAGTTGGCAACAGAGGGGTGATTATCGTTAACTGCAAATGTGCAGACATGACCTGGTGGGCCGGTCGGTCAAACGTCTCTAACGGGAGAGCAGAAGAGGACAGGGGTTGATTTTTAGATATCAATAAGATCATTGGAGAAAATCGGCTTAATTTGTAAGAATCAGCCGATCACAGATCTCTCAAAAGTAAGGAAATCTGCACCAATAAATCTGCTGGCCGTTAAATCGGTTCACCCCTAAAAATAAGTATTAAAATCTGATATTAATTTGTCAGGCTAACAAGAGGGTGAAGGGCTATGCTAACCCTCAAAACCTTACAATGATGAAATATAAAACTTGGTATATAATGAAGCTGGTCCATCCTTAATGCATTATAATATAAACTCCAGGAGGCTCTTTAAGCAGGTTAGTTTTTCATTTTATTATCCATGTGAGTAAATTCCAAACATTTTACTTTTTCACTCAGAACTCCTGACCAGCAGTGCTCAGCTACAGGTAGGGGAGGGGCACTGCTGAGTTATTCCATTTCCATTCAAGACAATGACATGTAACCTCTCAAGAAATACATTTTACCCCCAGTATTCATGAAGGTTATGACCTGCAAATACCTAAAATCTGCCTATTTTAATATTTAACACACAAACCTCAATAATCATAAATATGCAGTGGAAATTGTCTTCCTTGTTTCCAGCCAATCAGCACCAAGGAAAATAAATGAAGCTCCTGGATTGGCTGCTTAACGAAGGCCTGTCACAACAAATCAGGCAACAACAAATGTTGCTAAACAATAAATTATTGTGAAAAAACAATAATATTGTCATTTTCAGACAACTTTCAACTAATATATTGACAAGTTTGCTCTTTCAAAGAGTAACAAACTTTAATTTTTTTTTTTTTTTTTTAAAAACACTCCACAATGGAGCTGGAACATTTTAAATATCCATAATAAAGCACACAACCAAACCAATAATTAAATGGACTATGTAGCGTTTAATGTAAACAAAAATGTCCTTTACAAAATATTAATAATCTGAATGGAAATTATTGAACTCATTTTAATTTATCAATTGATTAATTGATTATTCAGACATGTTTAGAGTTCTCCTTTCTATTTCAGTTCCCAAGCTGCTTTTTTGTTGAATATTTAAGATCTGTTCTATGAAAAAAAAACCCACAAATACTCATGTCTTCCATGAGTCATTTTGAGTTACGTTCCACAGAAAAATCAGCTGAATTGTCGTAGAAGGGCGGACATTTTGGATCAAGGCCGTCATTTCCTGAACTTTCCTCAGGAAATGGTTTAGTAAACTCCTGGTTTGCTAAACCAGGAGTTTCGTAAACTCCTGGTCTCTGCTTATCAATTTAAGCATGAATCAGTGAGTCCTGAAGGCATTAGTGATTAAAAGTTATTAAAAAATTAATGCTGTAACAAAGGAAGTGGGCGTGGCTTCAAATGTGACTTCCTGGCGTGAGAAGACGAGAAGTTTTTATGCGTAATCACAGTCCACCCACTGAGAACACGAGCTTATAGCTACTATCTCTGCTGACATTTTGAAACTAAAATAGTTACAGTTTGGCTGGGTTTGTCTTTTATCATCACATTGATTGTGTAAATTTTTGGTCTCCAAAATATTTCACAGCACATCTCTCCAGTTCTCAGCGGCGAGCTGAAAACCACGCTCTGCCTTCTGACACATCTTGGCATGTCTTGACAGTGCATCATTAGTATTAGCAGATTCCTCTCGTCACTGTTTTTTCGGGTTGTTTTTTTTTCTGTTTTAGTGCTGGTCTGTTTGGAGCTCACAGTTAAAACCTTTCGCCTCTCAGATAATGTGCAGCTCAGGAACCTCAGCGGAGTTAACGGTTTTAATGGAGTTTTACTGCCGCGCTACATGGATCTCCATGTGTCTCCAAGCAAATTCCAGGCACACTGTGGTTTCCATTTTGTGGTAGACAGGGTTGCAGTGTAAAAAGGGGTGGGCTCCAGTTACTGCTGTCTGTGGGCAGACTACAGTTGGCCTGAGTGGCTGTGCGGAGCAGCTGCATGGATTTCCAACAAGACTCCATCACACAGACTGCAGCGGGCGGCGGCGCTCGTTATTGGGGGCGCTCAGACTCCTGCGCTGTCCCCGTTACCTCTGCAGCAACTTAGCTCTTTGCCTTTGTTCTCTCTCTTGGCTTGAAACTAGAGAATATAGAAAAGTGCTGAGGCTGCAGTTTGTGTCACTGCCCACAGATTCTGCCGCACAGGAGGGAACAACACTGACAAACGCTAACAGACTTAAGCTCTCTTGTCTTTGTGCTTCCCCAAAGCAAACGCACCAGGAGAGCTCCTTAGAGACGCACCAATCAGATTGTTGTGGCCAATTTCCAATGACCGGTTTTGATCCGCTGATACCAATTTCAACCTATTCTAATTTCACTTTAAAAATTATATCAGAATATATATGTGGGAACAACATGGAGGCTAGTGTTTTAGTCTTATAAGAGCCGACATTATATTGCATTTGTGTTAGAGCTGACATTTTAAGCTAATGTTAGTCATCAACCATAATTATCGTGGTTAGCAGTAGGAACTATAAACACGAGGGTCTCACTGGTTTTATAACATAGACATAACAGAAATTCACATTTTTAACTGTTTAGTATTTGATATAAGTGTTTAATTCAATTTGTGCTGTTAGCTAGCAGCAGTAACGCTAACTCGATAAAATTATGGAGTTGACATCTTAAACTGTTGTTAGCATCTAATATAGCAGATTAGCAAAGTTAGTTTGAGCTTTACTAACTAGTAATAGTTAGTACTACTAACTATTACTACTAAATAGTAATAGTTAGTAGTTAGGGTAACACTTTATTTGACGGGTTGTGAATAAGACAGTCATGACACCGTCATAAACATGTCATAACACCTGCCATGACACATTTAATCCAGAGTTGACGTTATTCAAAATGTCTTCATTATGACAACTTAACCAAGAAATCATGATCTGACATAAATTTGTTATAAAAGTATTACTGATTAAACTTTAAAAATTATGTAGCATTATGTTATTAAAGATAAAGTTTAATCAGTAATACTTTTATAACAAATTTATGTCAGATCATGATTTCTTGGTTAATGTTAAGTTGTCATAACGAAGACATTTTGAATAATGTCAACTTTATATTAAAAGTCTCATGATTTACCAAATGACACTTTATGACAACAGTCATAAACATTCATGAAGACTTACTCATGTTCATGACAGGTGTTATGTCATGTTTATGACAGGTGTTAAGTCATGTTTATGACAGGTGTTATGTCATGTTTCTGACGGTGTTATGTCATGTTTATGACAGGTGTTATGTCATGTTTATGACAGGTGTTATGTCATGTTTATGACAGGTGTTATGTCATGTTTATGACAGGTGTTAAGTCATGTTTATGACAGGTGTTATGTCACGTTTCTGACGGTGTCATGACAGTCTTATTCACAACCCGTCAAATAAAGTGTTACCGTAGTTGCCATAAATATTATGTTTTTATTATTTTAAAACAAATACAAATAGAATACAGTTTTTCAAAAGCTATATTATCAGTTAGCGTCATAATTACACCACAGGTAGCATTAGTTATTATAAACACTGAGTTTTAATATTCTAAAACAAAAAAACACAGTGATTGAAGAGCTGACATCTTAAACTGTTGTTTCATGTTCAGGAGCAGAAGAAAATTGTGGCTGCGTGTATTGACTGAATGTAGATCGTTATTTTAAACATGCGATTGTCAAAAGGCCGTCAACATTTTCAAATCCAGCATCTTCCACGGTTAAGCTTAAAGAGCTCAGTATGATAAAACAGAGCCTTCCTGTTCTCTGCTTTTAGTCTTGTTCTCTCTCTCTGCCTGAATTAACCATTTTCATGTCTGTAGTAGTTTAAAAAATGTTTCCTCTGAAATTGCTTCATCAGACTTCATTATTTTAAATTTCATTGATTCTTGATAACTTCCACACCAACAGCAGCAAATCTTTTCTCTGTGGTGCAAAAAGATTAAAACGTCAATCTGAAAGTATATAACTCTGGTCACCAGACAGTTTCTGTCTCTTTATTGGCTTTTTTCAGCCATAATTCTGGCTTTAGACTCAGACAGCTTCCTCTGCTGGTGCTTACATCCTTTTCCTGCTTATTAAGATGTAATATGTGGCGTCTAGGTGTTTTGTGTTTGACCAGATGCCCTCCTGTCCCCTCTTATACTTGCTCTTCAGAAACATTAAACTGGAGCCACAGTGAGCGGCTGGAAGGACAGTAAACTTTTATCACACTAATAACCTGCAGACACAGCCAACCTAATGGCTTAGGCAGCCATGGCAGGGGTTGCCCAGGGGTCAGGTTGAATTGCAGGACATAAATGGTCGAGCCCAACTAGTGGGGCAAATAAAAAAGGACGGGGCGAAAAAACAAGAGGGGCATCTGAGGTGAGCAGAGGGTGAAGACAGTTGTTATTGGAAGAGAGGATAATCACTTCAATTGATTTGCAGTAAAAGAAAGCTATTGATTCAACAGCTCTTTTATAGCGAGGCGATCCGCGGCCTTTTAACCTTCTTTCCCACCAAACCCGGCTCGCTGTCAAACGCCAGACTCGGTCCGAGTCGTCAAAGGGCGCAACTCCTACACAAGTGACCAGTCAGGGAAAAGATTTGAGTTTGCCCAGTGAAAATGTAGAAGTAGCAGCGCATGTGTGTTTGTTGGAGTACGGGTGTTAAAGGCAGAGGAGGGCAGAGTACCCAAAAACTGTACTCCAGTAAAAGTGAAAGGCAGCCATCCAAGAAATTACTCAAGAGTAACTGATCAAATTAATCATTTAATATTTAAAAATCTACTTTGGTCATAATCAAACAGACCAAAGTAGAAAGTTTAAAGGAAATGTTGGGATTTTAAAGACCAAAATGACAAAAATTCATGTAAATAACAAAATAACGCAAAAATAATCTTTTTTAAATTAGTTTTTTTTTTTTACAAAAACTGCAGATGTGTCTGTTTCTGGTTAATTTTAACATGTTTGTTCTTCATGTAGTGTTTAGAAGATCCAGAAATTTTACTGAAGTACGAGTCGAAATACTTCATAAAAGATTTACTCAAGTACAGTGTAGTAAAATACTCCTAAAAGTAAATATTTTTAAAAAAGATACTCAAGTAAATGTAACTGAGTAAATGTAACTAGTTACTACCCAACTCTGGGGATGATTGGTGAATATTTAATATGTTCATATCCATAATTTTTACTGGAGTAAGAGTAGAAATACTTCATAATAAAATTACTCAAGTAAACGTAAAAAGTACAACGTAGTAAACGTAAACTTTTTCAAACAGGTTACTAAACTAAATGTAACTAGTTACTAAACTAGTTAATGAAGATCCAGGGTAAACATTTTTTATTTTCTAGCGTCCTGCAGTGGGTTTGTTTTAGGTGAAGTCAGTGCTGGAACAAAAATGTTGCGAACCGCAGGCCAGACTGTGGTTCTGCGGCTCAGCTTCGTTCTCCTGAACGCAGACGGCTCTGTTTATTTTGCTTCTCTGTTTCTCAGGGAGAATTAAAGACATTGCCAAAGGTCCTGCACTCACACCCAAAGCTCGCAATTAGCCCCCCAAAAAAACTCTTCACACAGGAAAATAAAATTGTTCCTGGGTATAGTTATTACATCTGGACTTCACCACCTAACCGTGAGAGCATGCCTGCTTACGTATGCGGCTCCCGTCTTGTAAAAGAGCTCTTTGGAAGATGAGACGTCGCTGGATTGTTTCAGCGGCAGGATGTTTGTGTGTTTTGTTCCAAACCTTTTTTTTTTTTTTTTCATAAATAGCAGTTTTTATTTTACTGAGGTCAACTGGTTTTACTAGACTTGGGAGGCAAGTCCAGAGGCAAAGGAGGCCTCCCCACCATCTGGCATCCATAAAAAAAGGGGAGCAGGAGGTTTTTTTTTTTTTTACTGGGGTTTTATGAGATGGCAGGGTGAGACACTGAGGGGAGGAGTGACAGAGCGGATGGTGGACTCTGGTTGCCCCCTGAGCTGCAGAGCTTCCTCTCCCGTCTCAATGACAGGTCAGAAGTTCATTGCCTTTTTTTCTCCTTCATGCATTTGCCTTGTAAGGTGAAGGAGGTGACAGCGAGTTTAGAGTTAGAAACTGAGAGATTCAATGGCTCTGAAGTACCAGACTGCCTGTAACTATTATTATTATTATTTTGATTTTATTATGGCTTTGTTTGAAATCATGAGATGGTTCACATTAAACTGGAATAGGGGTTGAAATGTTTCTTGTCATCAGAGTTTTGATTTATTGTTGTCACAGTAAACCTGACTGAAATGGTATTTTTACTATTTCCTACATGTTTTTGTCCATGAGAGCATCAATAAGTATCAGTAATTTTGAAAATATGATTAAATGAAGTTTCCGCATGCAGTTTAGTGATATAAATCACATTTCTTCATGCAGCTGGAATCCTGAAGAAGCCGATTTCAAGCAGCATATTTGTGTTTGTGGAGCTTTTGGATGCCATACAGTTACCTAAAAAATAAGTAATAAATAGCTTGATATGATGTTGGATTGTATTACAAGATATTGTGATAAAATTCTAAGTCCTTACCTCTCTAATCCCCAAATTGGAAGAAAAATGTTGCATTGTTTCAATTATTTTGCCAATAAAAATCTGAATAGTGTGGCATGCATATTCATTTAGCTACCCTGAGTCAGTAGATTATAGCTGCAAATCTAAGGACTGAGATTTTCTGTTGGATGTGGGTCCAGACTTTGACTAGGCCATTCTAATATATGCGTATGTTTTTGTCTGAGCCATTCCTTTGTAGCGTTGGCGGCATGTTTAGGGTCATTGTCCTGCTGAAAGGTCAACCCCAGTCTCAAGTCTTTTATAGCCTTAAGCATATTTCACTGTTTAGCTCCATCCACCAGTTTTGGCCAGCACACCCTCAGCATGATACCACCACCACCCTGTGAAGAGTGCATTCACATTTGCTTTGTCTCCCATCTGGAATGTGCTCAACTTTAATCCCAGTTTTGTATGGTTTTATTTTAACAGCTTCATTTTAATTCATTATTTTTGAGTGCACAACTAACAGTTGTGCTGCTGACAAATTCTCCCACCTGAGCTGTAAATCTCTGCAGCTCCTCCAGCCAAACTATGAGCCTGTTGGCTCATTTTCAGGCTAACGCTATCCCTGCTGTTGCTCAGCCTGCTGTGTAGGTGGAGGAATTATTATTCCTGACTTACAACCAGCTGGATTTGTGCTAAAATTATTTTACATAAACATAAACTTTACTAATCAAGCATTAGAGTTGATTATTACCCAATTGGTAACTAATATTACTATGGTAACATTTGTTACCATAGTAATATTAGCAACTAATGGATTGGTAACATTAGTCACTTGGCTACTAACTAATTGTAAATTGGTTAGTAACCAAAATAACAAAAGTAACCTGATACCCAATAAAACACATTAAAGTTTGTGGTTTTAATGGGGCAAAAAGGGCAAAGTTCATGTAGTATGACCCCATATCTCTGCCGCATAGAAAGACCCAAGTCTGGAGTATTTTTAAAATGTCTCTGAGGTTTGCAAAGTGGTGAATGTCAGAAGATCAGACCTGAGCCTTGCAGATGGTGCAGAATTATGTGGCTGCGTAAACACTGGTGACTCAATGACTCGGTGTTGTTTGGGTATGCGTCACCCTCTCAAATTGCCCTGCGCACCACAGAGTAACGAACACACTAAGTTGTTTTGTTCAGCTACACATTATGGCCCTCTCTGCTTTTTGTCCAGAAACAGCCTTACAGTCAGGTGGCGTTGCGTTTTGTTGGCACGAGCGTTTCAAGTGGGAATAACAGCATTGTTGAGCTCTGACAGCAATAGATTTGATTTGAAGCCATCGCCGAGGACACTCCTGAGAGTCTTAGTCATGTTCCCTGCTGAGTTTTCTTTTTTTTTTTAAACAGTTTTAAAGTGCCTGAACTGATTCTGAAGCTACAAACTCAGCCTGATAGCTTTTCCAGATTGAGGTCATCATTGCAGCCATTTCAATTGTTGGTATGCTGCAGCTGGTGTGTGCAGCGCTCCACTTTTACTGGTGAAACCTTTCGAAGCATTCTCTCTGTAGTGTCACCTTTTCTATTATTAACATTCACTCAGTTTGTTTATTATAAATCAGTTGCATTTAGTTCAAGGAATCCCCTTCAGTTGCTTAAAATTAGGAACATCCACTTTAAAAAAAAAAGGTAATTAATTTATTTTAGAGCTGACATGCAGAAGCTTGTTGTTTAAGCTTGTTAACCAAAAGCAACAAACAAGCAATTAAACAAGATTTAAAAATTAAGGCTGGGGAGCATGGATTAAAAATAAAATATTAGTTTTTTTTATACCAGGTCAAATTTTTGATTTTAATTATTTTGTTTTTCAAATAACAGAAAATATATTCAAAAAGTGGATTTTATTTCAATCATACCTTCTACGAGTTGTACGATGGAGTATTAGAGCTGGCTTAGAAAAAATTTTACTTAATTATGACGAGAACATAGTCATACAATAAGAAGAATAAAAGTGCTCTTTTACCAGAAGAATGTCAAAAAATTAAAATGGAAAAAATGTTTTACTTAAAAAAATTTTAAAAAGTAAAAATCAATTTATTTTTGTGTTGCCATTCTCATAAAATTACTACTTCATTCTCATAGTACTATGACTTTATTCTTGTATTATTTCAACTTTATTGTCATATTACTTTATTTTTGCGTTACCACAACTCTGTTCTTGTAACATAATGACTTCAGCCAACTATTACCAACTTTTGTAAATACCACCGTCCAGCGTTTCCCCCAGTGTATTATAAGCCTGACGGGCCACCAGGTTTCACTTGTGTCCCCACCAGGCTTAGCATGGCTAATTTATTCAAGTCTTTTTAAAATATTTGCCTTGTTTTGAGGTATTAATCTTCCAATCTTTCAATAACACATAATTATCGAGTGATATTTTCAAACTTTTTTTAACTCAAAAACACGGCGGGCCGCTGGATGAATGTCTGCCAAGAGCCCAAAAACTGGAAGAAACCTTGCTGTCGTCTGTAACCAGGTGTTACATTCAAAGACAAATTAGTTTGACTCCAACAAGTAGTAGCCATAAATAAACTGGGAAAAAAAACATTTTCCTCACTTCCGACATCCATCATGGCGCCTCGAATGATTTAGTGACGTAGTTGAAAAGGGTCAATACCAGAAATAATTTCTTCTGTAGATTTTTGTGGTAGGTCAGACTTGGTGGAAATTAAGTCAAATCCCCTGAAGCAGTGTGGGAGATAAAATATATCACTGTAAATTAGTCATATCGACCTCTTTCTCTCGCCAATCTGGAGTCTGGCTTTTCAGTCCCCTCGGTTGCTTCCCTCGCAGCTCCGAATGACAGAAAGGAAAAATGCTGACAGAAAGAAAATAAGTTTGTAGGTTTCTGTGTCACTTCACTCTTTTAAAATTTTAATTGTTTCCTTACCGCAGTTTAGTGCTCACCGTGAATGAGACGGTCTTTGTTTTATAACGTAGGACTTTCTCCAGACATAAAAAAGGAGGAAACCTTTTTTTTTTTTTCCTTCACAGCCTTTTAAAGCTCATGTTCAAAATACTTTTTATTCACTTAATTTTAATGGGATTTCCCCCACAAATAAAAGCTGAGACACGACAGTGTCGGCAGTAAATTATATTTTAATGGATAAACAGTTTTAGATTGTTTCCTGAAAAATAAAAAGACAAAATTAGCTTTATACAAGTGATTAATAAGGTTAGTGAATGAGCAATCTTCTGTGTGATTATTGTTGATAATAGTTATTGTTGCTGTTGTTTCTTAGCAACCGCATTTTAATTAAGTGCAACAATGGAGACGGTTTTCATTTTCGTAAACTCCCAACTTCTCATTAGCAAATTTATTGAAGGCTCTTCAGATTATCATTATAATTGTTGACAAAAAACCACTTTAAATAACAAGCAACCTGATTGGACTTGCAAAAGTTTTTCCTTTTCTTTTCTCTTAACCATCAGAGGCACCTTCAGAGTCCGCCACAGTCAGACTATCCAGCTTCATTTCAGCCGAGAGCCTCTCAACATTCTCTCATTCAATCGCTCCGTATTTTGCATTGTCTTGTCGTTTCGGTCGTTAAGGGAAGGAGCTTTGCTGATTGACTGAGAGGCTGCAAATGAAGTAGGTCTTGCTTTAGCCGTTTGATCCGCTGCAGTGATTCAGGGGATAAAAATGTGGCCTGTGTCTCTTTAAGAGCACTGGCCTGTCTGCAGAATGCATCAGTCCTGTGGAGCAGACACAAGCCAGCAAGCGGACGGGGGGAGGAGCGTGGGGCTTATGCGGAGGGAGGAACGAGGAGAGGAGGGAACAGCCACAGTCTGGGCTTCCAGCCTCCTGGCTAGACTGCTGAAAGTTATTATTGAGTTCCTGTGTAGGGCCTCCCCTCCCTGTGGCATACTCCTCTGTATTCACTACAAGGTAGACAAGGGAGTACGACACAAGCGAAGGCAGAAGTTGGCAGGCTCTCGTGCCCTGTTGCATTGACCTTATATATGACAAATAAAGAGTAATTTTGTTTTATTCCATGCCTTTGCATGGGTGAAGCCTCTGAAAGCCACACGGCTAGCAGCCGCGCAGCTGCTCAACAGCAGCTGAAACTGCGGCCTCGCTCCCTCTTGTCTTGAGTTACAATTTAGCAGACGTCCTGTTTTCTTTGGACTCGCCTTAACTAGTTGAGACAAGAAAGTTGACGGTTCACCAAAGCCACGAACTAAATCCTGTGCTGGCGGGCTAAGTGAGGAGTATGATTCAAGGACAGGTGGTTAGGAAAACTACTCCTTAAAATAAGTTTGCCTGAGTGTGTTACGGATGAGGAATGCATTTTAATAAGATGAAAATACAACTTATTCTCTGAGGTTTGTGGATTATACGGTGGTGTGCAAACATATTTAACTTCTCCAAGTTTTGTCAATGCTTTTCATTGGGATTTTGTGAGATAGATCAACAGAAATAGTACAAAATTACTCAGATAACGCAAAACAAAATCCACTGCAACCTTCAGTGCTCACCTGATTACTAAACACTTTGCATTCAATTTGACCTAAACATAAATCAAGGCTAGGTTATGAAACTACGTTTGGACAATAAATCAATAAAAATATATATCGCCATAGACACTTGATCAAAATCCACAGGTAATTCTGGTGGAATATTCAATAATTTCACTAAACTCAGATCCAGAACTGCACAGCATTCTGGGAGATGTAGGCAGAGGGAAAGCTTTAGCTGCTCAATCTCTCACAGCTATCTAAGCTAGGATGGTGGAATCAACTGACTCACTCATTCATTGGTTACCTAGCAACAACCTGCTAAGTAACTTGTGGTTACCTAGCAACGACTTATTGAGTTACTGGCGCAGCAGCAGTTCAAGGTTTCACCACCGTGCCTCATAACTGCTGAAAAATAAAAAGGTTCAGGTGGAGTTAAAGGAGAAAATGAGAACAACCGCAGGAGATGAAATTGTGGATAAATCAGGAAATGTGACCCCACTACAGTTTGGCAGAATATTGGATATTTAAAACAAAAATGAATTGATAATATCAACTGATATTAAACCCCTATATCGTGATACGTTTGTCAGCCATGTTGTCCTGCTCTGTTTTCGAGGTTTGAACATCTTGCAGAGTAACTCTGGAGGAGCTGCAGATATCCACAGCTCAGCTGGGACAATCTGTTGACACCACATGGACATTGACTGAATATTTCAAGAAAAAAACATTTTTGAAAGAAATACATAATGAGTCCCATTTAAAGTTTTCCTCAAGCCATGCAGAGGACACAGCAGACAAGTGGACAGTTCTAATCAGACCAAAATATTGGGCCTACAGGCAGAGCTGGGTCTGGAAATGTATGGAAAAGAAAATTGAGTGATTCATTATCGGTCCAATTTAAAGTAAGCGCTACTTTGTTTTGCTCTACAACTTAATTAAAATCCTAATAAAATACTTTGAGGTTTGCTGTAACAAAAAGCTGAAGGTGCCTGATTGTGTTGCACGTGCGTTAGCGGCGCTGCGGTTGCTCATGCCTTGTAGCTTGAGATTACACACGTCCTGCTCTGTACTCGGTTCCTGCTTGCCTGCAGCACTAATCCCTGGCCAGCCGGCCGGCCGACTGGCCGGCCTTCGTTTACCGGCTACACAGGAGACACACAGCGCCTGCGTCCTCCCAGCTCATCTCAACATGAACAACACAGACCTTTATGTAACGCCTGGTCCGGTGTGGCCGCTCTACACCTGCTGTTGCTTTAAAGCTGCAGTATGTAACTTTTATAAATAATAGTTTTTTACTTATTTGTTAAAACCATCATCAGTGTCATGACAGTTTAATATGACACAGATAATCTGCGAAAACATAAATTTTCTTCACTTCCTTCTTGAGCTTCGATTACAGTCTGAAGAAATGCACCAACAAAAAACAGCCAATCAGAGCCAGGAGGAGGATCTTAGCGCTGTCAACCATCCTCATTTACTCGCTGCTAAATGTGATAATGGCACAGAAACTTTTAAACGCCGAGACCGGTAGCGATGGTAGCTAGCGTGAGGCTCTGCTAGCTGCTGCGTAGCAGAAAGCAAGGTGTTTGAGCAACTCCACACAAGACTGTGATTGACATCACTAAGACCCGCCTCCTGGCTCTGATTGGTTGTTTCTAGATTAAGCCTGTTGCAATAAGCAATAAATTAGTTAATTGCACGATAAATGAAAACAAACTCAATTATTTTCATTTGCCTGATTTATTGTGTTTCTCTTTTCTGTCCTTCTACCATAAACTGGATCAAAGTTTTATTGGTCTCATTTAGCCCTTTTCTGAAGGACTTCATATTTCATTTTATTCGTTGTTTCTTTTGTTTTATTTATTTTGGATATTTTAAATGTCTTCCAGCCCCAGTGTTAAATGTTCATTAAAAATTAAAGCTTATTGATCTATGAGAATGTGACCTTGCATTATTATGCCATGGTATTGATTGAAAATCGTCTCGAAACAACAATATTATCATTTATCACAATAATTTCTGGGACAATTTATCATCCACTAAAATTTGTTATCTTGACTGGGAGTGGGAAGTTAGGTTTTTTTTTCAGAGATGATCTGTTTCACACCATTTTTATCAAAGTTATGTGCCGCCTTAGGGTTCATCTCGTCAACAGATTCAAGCTCAGCGGCTCGTCATCAACAGGCTCTGCACATTTTCTCCTGCAACACATCTGAGCCCCGAACGCTTCCAGTTCACATGATTGTTCCCCGCTTTTGCAGAGAACGCTGGGCGAAGAAGAGGGGGAATCCTGGCGCTGAAATGAGTATTTTGCGAAGTTCTGTTTGTTGAGTCAGAGCTTAGCTGGGCTCCGCTGTTATGTAGTTGCCATGGAGAAAAACATAGCCTCTTGTGCAATAAAATGGTCCAGGAAAAGACATTTCCAAGAATTTTTCAGAGTGGATAAAACAGACGGCAAATTGCAGAATTCATGAGGTGCTGCGGTCCACCTCCCACCCTCCGCAGCCCTCCATTTCAGAGCGCTCATATTCATTTTATGGAAGCTGTGAGGCTCGAACCCTCTCGCCTAATTACTTCTGCAAGCAGATATGTTTTCCTATGAATGGAGACGGGAAACAAAACTGGAGCTCAGGCATGAGATTCATGATCATAGAAGCGGATGTTGTGGGTGTTTTATCCCCCGTTTCCCTTGCAGAGAATTCCTTGAACATGTGGAAACAAGAGAGATGCTATTTGATCTGATGTTACTGTACGCACAGACCCACCATGTGAGGATAAACTCATTTTTGCTTCAAAATGACGACATTCTCACAGCTTACGCATGGCTAATTGTGGTCATTTGGGCATCTGGGTTTATAAAAGCCAGATACTTTTTTGTATTTCCTCATTTCTTTCATAAAACTAAGAGTTTTTTCTTCTTCTCTCCATTACTCTACTATCTAAATAGGCCCATTAGTATGTTTTATTAGTGCAGTTATGGGTGTGGGCTTTCCTCTGGCGGTTTTCTTTCTGGCAGAGATGGTTGAGCGATACATTTCATCCACTTCTTTCCATACAAACTCCCTGTTTCCCTTAAAACTCATCACTTCTTATCACTACTTATAGTTGGAACTGGAGACCAGAGCAGATTGTTTGCAACTTATAAAGTTTTTTAGACCATTTCTGTTGTTTTTCCATCTTGGCATTGTGTTAACACAATAACATATTTTGCTGGATGATGAATTGTCTCAGTTATTATTGCAATAAACATTAATATTGATGTTTCGAGTAATTTCCAAGTGTTAAATTGATGATGGTGTAATAACTCAATCTGCTCTCTCAAAGACTAATAAACTTTAATTTTGTAAAGAATTGTTAACTCTGAAACTGGAAGATATTATAAATATCCAAAATTAAACACAACAACCAAAAACAATAAATGAAACAGAAATAAACCAAAACCATAAATAAAATTAATTTTGCTCTTCGAAAAATAGTAATGTTCAGAATGTTAAAATTTTAAAGCTCATATTTATTTATTATGCTATTCATTGATCAGTTCCATATTGCAACAAAAGGCAGCAAGCTGCTAAAACTCAATTAATCTGATGCCTTACTAGCATCGGGCTAATAATGAAGGATTTTTGTAATTTTTGGTTTTTATTTAACCAGGAACTCACCTGGTTAAATAAATAGATTTTAATGGATTTACAAAAAAATAAACAATACATATGAAAGAATCTGGAACCAACTTATTTTTCTCACGTTTTGAATTGCAAAACTGCTTATTCTTAGCAATGCACCTGGTTAAGTAAATAATTAAAAATGATCTGTAAATAGTAACAATGTGGAAATTGTTGTGTTTTTCCTTGCATGTTTAGATTTTAATGGATCTACATCTAAGTAAAAATACATATATGTGTAAGAACCTGGAACCAATTTATATTTTTCATGTTTTGAATTTGAAAAAACATTAATTTTGGTTTTCTAAAAACTAAAATAAACCTCACTTCCTCTTGTAACTTACCAGATGAAGTAAATAAATAAAAAAGATCTATAAATAGTAACAACTTGGAAATTGTTGTGTTTTGTTGGATGTTTAGATTTAAATGACGTATAAATGAAAAACCAAATAATTTTTCTCGACTTTTGAATTAGAAAAAAACGTTTATTTTATTTTTTTTTTATCTATATTTAGTTGTAGAGTTGGAGATTTGTTCTCCAATACTCAGGCTGCATTTGAAGTTCAAAGTTATTTGGAGACAAAAAAATGTCCTGAGCTTCATTAAGTTGTCCAACGCTGATGGCAGAAACAGAGAATAGATGTTTGAACCTGGTGGCCAGAAGGGCTTCTTCTCAACAGTAAAAAAAACCCAGAATGGCGTCTATAAATTTCAGCAGGATTTATGGCTTCAGTTCAGCCAATTAGCTCCTTAGCAGTTTCTCAGGACGTTTAGTGTGTTGGTGAAATGACCTCACATGGGAACGCTGTGCGAGCAGTGACCCTAACTTCACCTCGCCCTCTCACAGCTTTTACGGCCGCCTCCCTTTAACCTCCCCCCACCTCTCCTTCCCATCCCCGCACACCTCTTAACCTCTGTTATTCATCCTGTTTTCATCTTTCCAAATAAACCTGCCACCTGCCCTCCTCTCCGCTGGCCGCTCTCTCGCTCGAGGAGGGGGCGTGCTCGTCTGGCTCGGGTTATGGCGAAGGCGCGGCGCCGCGAGCCGAGGCTCAGCTGAGCAGGAAGCTTCTTTTGCGTCTTAAAGGCTCTTTGGTCACACAGCTTCTTGTCATGAAGGTAAACGCCGCTCAGATTATTAAAATACGTCACAAGACGCGACAATGAGGAAGTGTTGCAACCTTGCCTTCTTGTTTTTATTTGCAATTATCTGTTAGTGACAGAAAAATGTGCAGCCTAAAGCGACTAAATTATACATAAATGGTTGGTTTTAGCACTAGGTGCTAGATTTTAAGAGCATAAATCTGGTCTCACACCCAGCAAGTGAACATTTGGTCAGGACTCCTGTAACACACTGGCATCCTTTGTTACTTTTTAATCCTGAACAAATGTTTCTGGTGATTAAACCTATAAAGAAATTATAAACAGTCGGCTCAGATGGCAGCAGAACCACAAGCTCTTGGGGGCTTTTAACGTATTTTGTACAATAATCAACTGGCAACCCAGAAGCAGCAGTAAAATGGCAGGAACTTGCCAAAATTAGAAGTAGAGAGCCAATGGTTCAATGGCAGACCGGATCTGCTGGTAAAAACATTAACTAAGCAGTTTAGCTTGTAACCTGTTTTTTGCTGAATAAGCGGAAAATTCTGAGTGAGGAGAAAAAAATGTGGAGAAATAAAGTGGCACATCTCAGATCATGGTTTTAAAATCAAGCCGGTAGTTAACAGCACCATTACAACATCTTAATACCATTAAATTAGATGGAATTGGACAAGCTAGTGCATTAAAATCCAGCAGCTTTACTCAAAGTGGCTGACTTGAGGCTGATCAGGTATTTTTTTTGTTAATTTATCTTGATGTAATGATTGGCCTCTCAATCTTTGCAGTTGTGAACCGCCATTTACAAAATAAATAAATAAATCAACTTGCCTAATAAATCTCAGGTAAACTAAATGTGGTCAAACAAGTTTTAAGACGCATCTTGGCTTCTTTTGTTCACGTTGCAGTTTGCAGGCTTAGCAGGTTGTAAGGAAAGCTACTAATTATAACTGAGGCCACTCAAGTAAAAAGAATAAAAACAGAATTAAGTTTTTCAGTGAGTGTAATTAAAAACCTTTTTAGCAGTTTTTTTTGTGTAGAGTAAGAAAATACTCATCCATTGTCTTCTGCCGTTTCAGGAAAATACATATCTCTCTTTTCTCTTTGCTACTGATTGACCACAGTTAGCATTAGTAACCGTAAGCATTAAGCTTTTGCCTTTTTAAAACCCAGATATTATGGAGTCTCTTTAGCATCCTAGCTGTTAGCATAGTTAGCACAATTAGCATTTGTTGCTCTTGAGGTTTTACTTTTTTAAAACTTGGCTATTATGAAGTTGATATTTAAGTTGCCTTAAGCGTCTTGTATTAGCAGTTAGTCAAATTAGCATCATTAGCAACAGTAACTGTAAACATTAAGGTTTTTTAAACACATTCAGCATTGTTAGCACAGTCAGCAGTAGTAATATACACAATTATATTCTACTTTCTAAAATCTGTATTTAGCGTCATATATTTAACTATCAGCACAGTTTGCAATAGTAAGTATAAACACTAAGTTTCTGTTGTTTTCAAAACAGACATTACAGAGTTGATAGAATTGTTTTTTTAGCATCTTGGTTATTTTTGTCTTCCATAAAATACAAAATTTGAAACTTTTTGGTTTCAAGTTTTCTACAAAACAAGTGAAGCAGACAATTATTTGACAGTATTAGTGATGTTTCCTTCCTAAACTGACAAATAACAATTAAATGTTTTTTACAAGCATAAGTACTCAAACCAACCCAGAATACATATTTTACCATTTTTAACATTTTGTTTTCAGTTTATCATTTGGAAGAATGTTCTTCTTCATTCCCTGCAGTACTTTTCTTTGAGACCACTTTTACATTTCCTCTCCTCCTCCTCCTCTTCCTCCTGTGATGTCCTTCCTCACTGTCTCTGTGAACGGAGGAGGCCGGGATGCCGGGATGCAGAGGAGTGATTCAGTACCAGGTACTGAGAATGATCCTGGCCCGTGTTTTGGAGCTGCTGCTGTTTGGGTTGTAAAGAGGTTATCCAGTGACATTTTAATCGTCAATCTGTCTCCTTTGCCCTGGCATTGGTATTAATCTGTGGGATTAAAACCCAGCTGGTTGGACTCTGCACTCGCTGACTCTTTGCGAGGTGGAGCTTAATAACAGTGGGAATACTGTGTGTGATTCACTGCATGTAGACGCAGGATGTGCTTATCAGTGACAAAGAGAGGTTTAAAGTCTGGAAAATTCAGTTTACTGCTGAGATTATGGTTTGTTAGCACATCTAACAACAGGAGTTGTCCTTTTATTGGTTAACATTTGCCTTTTCTTAATCAAAACTAATTCATTTATGTCAGACCCAAAGAGTTATTGTTTGCAGTTTCATCGCTGTGATCATTTTTATGAGCTGAGATTCTAAACAAAAACACCCAAATGTTATTCTATATCTCCATAGGTCTGAGAAAAGAACAAATCTTATCTTCTGGAAATTATTTTAGAAAAATCAAGACATTAATAACAACAGGGAGGTTGTTATTGAGATTTTGAGGCGGGAAAAAAAAGAGGATTTTAACCTTTACTCCTTTGTGCAATCCTGCATTACTAGGAGCCGCATTGAAAAGAATTCTATTCATAGACGCATTTCTGTAAATGCTCCATCATAAATACCAGTTTTCTTATGACTTGCAAAAGACCAATCCTTCTTTTGAAATCAGATTGCAGAAAAAATTGTGAAATGAGTTTTCTGCAAAAGAAAGAACAGACCCTTTCAACACATCCGAGAGTAAACGCATACCTAGAAAATGTGCCTTGCTTTAACATTTTATTGTTTAACAGCTAACCTCTCACATAAAATATAATGCTAATGATATGCAAAAGTTTTGCTTTACTCTGCAGCTTTTTGCTGTAAAAGACGTCTACATAATTCAACGCAGTTTTTAGAAATACTGCACTTATTAAATATTGCAGATTTTAATTATTAAAACGATTTACAGAATGTACGATTTTATATGAGCGAAATCTGAAATGTATTACCAGTAGATGTAAGCAGAGATAAGGAAGAGACGTAATGCCAAGGGATTAAGCTGGCAAAGATGACACTGGCACTGCTGCACTGCAGAGATCAAGTTATGTGGGGGCATGAACGCAACACACTAACATACATGAAAGCACCAAACCACATAAGCTGCAACACTTATTCATGCTGTTTGCCAGATTCTAAATAATAGATAAAAAGAAATAAAATATATGAAACATTTCTCCACTTTGTGTTTTGGAGATATCCTGCAGCAAGGCTAACATTTAGCATCTGATTTATGTGTGTATTATCCAAAACTGCCGGGTCAGAGCTCGTTCTTTAATCAATATATGCTACAAAGTGAAAGAGAAGGTGTGGGAATAGCAGAGAAGCCTAAAGCAGTTATGCTAATGTCGGATTTATCTAAGAAAAACAAAGTAGTTATTGCTCTTAGGTTGAATTTTCCCACAACTTCTAACATTCTCATTCCTTTCATTTGTGTGTTTTCCAAGAATTTTCTTTTTGTTGTTGTTAAAATTCATTTTCTCTATGCTAAATTAAAAAGCCCATTAATGCACACGCTTTCCCTTTCTCATTAACCTTCATCCCCTCTGGCCTTCAGGTCAGCTCTGCAGCTGCTCTTAGCCTGAATTGACAATGTACTAAAAATTAAAAGAAGCATAAATATTGTGTGTATATGTGTGCACTGCAAAAACACAAAACATCACCAAATATTTTTGGTTTACTTTCTAGTACAAATATCTTAGTACATTTGGAATGAGATAAAATGAATTTACAAGAACCTTTTAAGCAAAATATAGAAGGTTATTTTAAGTAATAATTACTTAATATTTGTACTGCTGGCAGATTATTTCACTTATAAGGTGGGACAAATGTCTTGCAACTAGTACTTTTTAAAAAAATCAATTTTAAGACATTATTTACTTAAAACAAGTTCTGATATCTTGCTAAAAAGCTACTTGTAAGTACAGTTTGACTAAATTGAAGTGCACTAAGATATTTATACCGGAAACTGGACCAAAAATACATCCTATTTAATATAATTTTATGTAAAATATTTCTATAAGATTTTGTGATTTTGCGGTGTCTTTCAATATTTTATTATTTTAATATTATTTAAACGTACATGAATGAGGCTCTGGTTTATGTTCTTCTAAATACTGAAATCGCTATTTTTCATCACCCTAGAAGGACTCAAAATCACGCTAGAAATGTTTACATTAATAAAATATAACCTGCAGAGATTTCTGTTTCGCATCTTTTCGTCTGGGGTTTACGGAGAGGTCACCCAGAGAGGGAGCGATGCCACAGCCGGCATACTGTACTGAAAGAAAAGCATGTCTTTGTTGTTACAGTTGCCATGTTTGGGCCTGAAGTGGAATCCATTTCTTCTCATGCAGTAGTACAGTATATAAATTTTTTCTTTTCTTTTTGTTTGTTCTCAGCAGCAGGATGATCCTTTCATGAGCACACAGGCAGTTCACTTCATTCAAGAACAGGTTTTTTTGTTCATGACGAAGACACCAGAAATTAAACTTGTCAGCGAAAGATTATGGGGAGTTCACGCTGTCTTATTTCCTTAAGCCAGATTTGGACGTGACGCACAATAGCAGTGACTGGAGTTAGCTACACAAAAAAATACAAGTGGGTCTACAACATGTTCTCGCTGTGAAAAAAAAAACAGAAATCTGAATTCCTAAATATTACTCTTTGTGCAACACTGTGGCTTTTCTTAGGATTTATGAAGTGATCGGTCTTGTCTAATGGCGGTTGGCAAGCAACGTTTTGTTGCTTTATAGTCACCAACTTCAGTGGAGCGTTAATCGAGATATAAAATGCTAGATATATTTAAGGCTGGACAGCAGGAAAAAATATATATCAAAATATATAAATAATTATTGATACATTTTAAGTTTTAAATATCTGAAATGCTGACAAACTGTTTTCCTGTTTTATCCATGGTTTCCTTTTGAGTTGTTGTTTTCATTTTCTTCTTTCACTCAATGCAGTTCTTTTTATTTTTAAGCAGCTATGAGGCATGGTGGTGAAACCTTAAACTGCTGCTGCGCCAGTTACTCAACAGTTTGTTGCTAGGTAACCAAGAAATAAGTGAGTTGCTAGGTAACCAAGGAGTGAGTGAGCTGCTAGGTAACCGACTATGTAACCAAAGAGCAAGTAAGTTAGAGAGGTTGCCTACATCCCCCAGAATGCTGTGCGGTTCTGGCTCAGAGTTAAGTGAAAGTATTGAAAATTCTATTATCGTATTTTTTATTGATATTGATCATGTGTCTATTGCGATATTGTTATTAATATATTGCTCAGCCCTACATACAGTACAGACCAAAAGTTTGGACACACCTTCTTATTCAATGAGTTTCCTTTATTTTCATGACTATTGACATTGTAGATTCACACTGAAGGCATCAAAACTATGAATTAAC
>CAEFZY010039304.1:0-45121 GCA_903066815.1 Brachyrhaphis roseni
TATATATATATATATATATATATATATATATATTTACCACAGCATCATTCAGTCAGTCACTGTAAGAAGCAATGACAGTATCTGAGGTTTTTATTGAATTATTGAGCACATGTATTAAACAACAATAAATGTCAAAACTGAAACGTTTGAGCACAGTGCTTTAGTGCATTGCGGTTTACAAGCATCTACCTACAGCTTCCCATCTCTTAGGCAATGGCCTAGTCAATGTCTGAGCTCCAGACATTGACTAGGCTATTGTAAAATAATTATGATTTTTGTTTTTATTGTCCTGTTGGATTACCAAATTACAGCCTAGCTTTAGCAGATGGACAGATAGCCTCATGTTTGATTTTAGAATTATTTGGCACATTGTGGACATTTGTTGCTGACTAGAAACATGGCCAAACATGTTTTTTCATCTTCCAAAGGGCATTTTTCCAGAGTTTTGCTGATTTCTTCAGATAATGTTTTGCAAACCTGATTAGTGATTTATGCTTTTCCTTCCAAACTCTACAAATGACATCATGTGTCGCAGAAAAGACACTGCATCCCCCTTACGGGCATGGGGGTGTTCTGTTGTTTTTTCTGGTTGTACTCATCTCAGTTTTAGTTAAAAAATGATATTAAGCATGGCGTGAGAGCTCTGGAGAACAGAAGCAGCTGCAGGATGGGGTCTGGAAGAATGTTTGCTTTTATTTTGTACGGTTGATTATCTTTATGAAAAATAAGAAAAGAGCATCCAAAAATGATCCTCAGATATTTTCAAATATTGTGGATTAAAATATGATCTCACAAAGACAACATCATCTGCGCTTTCCTAAATAATTTAAAGGCATACATATTTTGATAAAAGCAAACTTCTAAATTTGAGGACATTTTTTTTTAATTATGAAAATATCTTTATTTGCTATTGGATTCAGAAAATATTAAGTATCTTGGTAATTATAACTGACATAAAACTGGAAAAAAATCACTCTGATTTAATATCAGACAATGAGAAAAAATGGCAATTTGTTTTACACACACTGCATGAAATTATTTTTGCGTTAACTGAAACTGTGCACTGCCTAATATAGTGACCTAAAACAATTTCTGAAATACACTTATCAATTAGTTGGAGACATTTAACCTAGATTTTAAATTCTACATTTTAAAGCAAGCCAACCTCCAGAGATTAATGAATTTAGAAGCTTCACAGTAGCTAAAGACTTCACACTCTCTCACAGATTTCCTCTCTGGAGAGTTTGCTCAGAGTGGAAGATTTACACATTAAATACTCCAGACTGGGCTTGTATGTGACAGTCTGTGTCAGTTTTAAGAAGGATAGCGTTGTTCTGCATCCGAAAACCAAGCCTGGAATATTTTCCCACCACCCTCTGTACTGTCAGAGATACCAAATTTGAGCCATATCCTATATTTCCTAAAATAACACACCTTGGGGATTGATACACAATCAGATCATTGATTCTTGTGGCTTTTTCTAGCTTTTCTTAGCCTTGCATTAATCATATTAAGCAGCTGCCGGCCTTGCTCTCTGAGTTTCTGATCTAAATTTAGTGGACATGCAACATCGGCTGCATGTCTGCGCATTACTGAAGAAATAAACACTGATGCTGTATGATGGGTGACACTTTCCGTCATGAAGACGAGCCAGAAATCTGTGGGCACAGACGTCTTCCCGTGAAATGTCACACCCTTCTGTCCTCAACATCACTGTGAATACAAATGACAGCCTGTTTGCCATCTGTGGACCAAGTGGCTACTTACTAAGGAAGCCAGAAAGACAAATAAAGTTAACATTGGGCAACAGGAAGAGGTTCTTGATGCTAGACAAGTAGCTAATCTCACACTGTCACAGACTCAAATTAGCCTGTAACAGCAGAGGTCTCAGTTATTAGTACAATTATATAAGTTCAGAATAAATCTGCTGCTGACAATTTTAAATACCAGACCTGTAAAAACTGTTGGTTGGTTGGTTGGATGGATGGACGGATTTATGCGTGGATGGAGGAATGGACAGGTGGTTGGTTGGTTGGTTGAATGAACTGGATGGACAGATACAGGTACATAAAATACATAGACAACACACATATTGCTGTCTATGTATTTTTTAACTCATGACATGAATTAGCAGTAAATAGATGTAATTGCCCAGTTTATCGTCTCAAACTTCTGTCATTTAGTCAGAATATCTTCCTTGACAAATTAATTTGTCGCTGAAGTCACAACATAGGCTTATAATGTGGTCTAATGTTTGAGAGACAGATGGAAAACAAGGAAGACTAATGTTTTCACACCTTTATTAACACTGCAAAACTGTCAATCATCGACGGCAAAGCTTTACTGCTGCTGCAGCTCCTGGAAGAATTGTTAAACTAGTGTGGCATAGTCCATCCACTTCTTTCAACAAAAAGATTTTTGTTGCCTTATCCATTGAAACCCCAGATTAGATGTGATGTTTCTCAGTTTATGAATGTCGTTGGCCTGTTAAAGCTAACCGAGTGCAGGGAAAATCTGTCTTCTTCTCTTTATTTTCATCTTCCTCTTCAGTAAGAGGGTTGTGATGGAAACAATCCCAGACAGCTGCAGCGTCTTTACGTTTATTGGCGTCATGCCATCTGCTACGGAACAATAAAATAACTTCCTGCACAATTTGTCTCTGTCCCTAAATACAGAAGGAAATAACCTTTTCATAGCAATTACATGCAGCCTTTTACATTTCCCTCATCACCTGTCAGTTAAGGTAAAAATATGAATAAACAGAATAAAATACAGGCATGCAGCAAAACAGTTGGAAGTAGCTTTGAATAAAAACTGTCCCCTAAAGTGCTGTTGTTTATCAGACATTGTCTGTCTGTCAGAATAGCCTTGAATTGTGAATAGCTGTCACCCATAGAGTTATAAAACAAAGAAAGCAAAGGAAGTGCCTTGAATTTAGAATTTTGGAAGAGCTCATTCAACCGTCTTTAAGGCCTCTTATGTATTCCCCTCATCTGTGAGGTCTCATTAGGACTTAAAGTGGTGTTATTTAAATCACTGTTGTAAATCAGAAGCTTGTAGCAGGAGACAGTTAGATGCTGGCACAGATCTTAGCGGGAGCTAACATCCGTAGTCTTCCTTCTCTCTGGGGTACAGCCAATCAGTGCAACGGAAAATAAATGGAACTTCTGGATCGGTTGCTTTGCAAAAAGCATCCAATAGCGTGTCAAAAAGCATTTTGCTTTGGCATTTCAGCTTCCCAAGCTGCATTTTCTTCTGTATATGTTAGATATGCTGCACAAAAATAACCCTAGATATGGAAATTTTCCTCAAATAATTTGGCGTTACATTCCACAGAAAAGTCCATGAATTGGTGGATGTGCAAATAAGTATGTGGGGATCCACTGCTTTGTGTAAAACATTGATGTAGAATATTTCTAACAGGAGGAATTTTAATTAATGTTTAGGTTTGAGCTTCACGTTGGGATTTTCCATGGATTTTATCAACATTCACCCTTTTCATAAAACATGAATTTGGCTGGTGTAGCGAAGAGCCGATAGTTAAGTTCTTGTCTTATGATTAGCATAAACGTGAAATTAATTGCGGTCTTTTAACCAGTTCCTTTTTTTTTTTTTTTAAAGGAAGGTAACAATACAACAAAAAACAAATACTTATGTCATGGCGGCCTACATAGCAACATTTTTGTCTCGTTCAACTAAAACTAATTCCTCTTTGGAAAGCAAAAACTCATACGAAAATTATAGCGATATTTATGTTCATGATGAGAGTCTGTACTGTGTGTGCAATCAGCTAAAATCTGGTGACATTTACTGGTGTCTGAATAATCCTAAAAAAAATATCTCTTGGCAAACAAAAATGTCAATTCTACTCCCAAACGTGCGAATCATTTGTGCTTCCAGTCTAGACAGACCCCAGAGGGAGAGTTTCTGCCTCTGGACCAGTGCGAGCTGGACGTGGGTTTTGGCACGGGAGCGGACCAGCTTTTCTTGGTGTCACCTCTCACCATCTGCCACGAGATCAACACCAACAGCCCGTTCTTTGATCTCTCCCAGCGGTCGCTCATGAACGAGCAGTTTGAGATAGTAGTTATTCTAGAGGGCATTGTCGAAACCACAGGTGAGCGCAAAATCTTACATTCACATTTCTGTCTTCTTTGCTGTAACATTTGGATAACCGCTCCTGGTGCCTAATCTTTTGTTTCATCGTCTTTTAGCCTGTGGCACAGATCCCTTTCTCAGTTGTATGAAATATTGAACAGAATGTTTAATTTCATGGTTTTAATTATTCAGTAGCACAAGCTTTTATCCATCATGGCTGTATTTTTCATGTCTTCTCCCTGAAGCAGTTCACTACTATTCATTTCCCCTCGTTTTTTGCTCTCACTTATGTGCTTTTCTTGGGCTCTTTTCTGTACTTTCATCTTATCTTGTTTACTTTTGAAAATGTCCCTTGCTCTGTAACTTCTCTTTGTAGGTATGACATGCCAAGCGAGAACATCTTACACGGAGGATGAAGTCCTGTGGGGCCACCGATTCCTTCCTGTCATGTCTCTAGAAGAGGGATTCTTCAGAGTGGACTACTCCCAGTTCCACAACACCTTTGAGGTTCCCACGCCTCCCTATAGTGTCAAAGAGCAGGAGGAGAAGTCCTCCCTGACGTCCCCGAATCCCGTAGCCATTGCTCCCACTCTCCCTTCACCTCTGCTGGGCAACAGAGTGGGCCGACGGGAAAGGCTTCACTCGGCAGACCACGCGGAGCACGCGGAGGATCAGGCCTCCAGGCTGCCCAGCAAGCTCCAGCGAATGAGCTCCACCAAGGAGGAGCACCTGTGGAGGGCGCTGAAGACGGGGACGGCCTTGCCCGGCGGTAAAGCCTCCAGCACCGGAGACCTTTCGCTCAGCATCCAGCGGTTTAGGTCCAGCTCCATCCCGGCTGTGAAGCATGGACAGCCTGAGGAGCAAGTCAAGCTGCTGTCCCTTGATCTTGATGCTGACGAGGGGGATCCGGTGAAGCACAGACAGCCAACGGCAATTAGCACCATCGGCGCTGCGACGTCAGCACCAGTCCCATTCCCCTCGATGGGGAGTCGGCCAGAGGACAATCTACCCCCAAAACTGCGCAAAATGAACGCTGACCGATGATAAAAACTCAAAAAAATCTCAAACAGGCTTCAAGGGCATTGCATAGAAACAAAGACTACTGTGACCTAGATTCCCCCCTGCAGTTTTTGTTCTTTACTGTTCACTTATTGCAATCTCTTTACTAAGCTGTCTATTGCTACAAATAGGACGATGCCAATAAGCCATCCATCCGCTCAAACTGTGAGTCAGTTTTGATAGATCACCATCTGTGCCCCCCACAGACTTCTAACACATATCTGTGTGTGCTTGTTTTTTTTTTATTTCTACACAGTTACATCACATGTTCTCTGATCTTCATAAACTGCTGTATGTGTTTCTAACTAAAAAAGCAACAAAGGGATGAATAAATAAATAGAAATTACTATTTGCCAAATCTTCCCCCAAACCACTGCTTTACCAGGCACAACTTAGGAAAAACAGGAACATGGCAAAGTATTGAATAAGAAAAGTTTTTTTGTAATTTTGTAATAATAATTTACTATAATAATGTAGATTATTGTGGTGTAGAATTTACACTATAATTTAGAGTAAATTTTAGTGTAAATTATACACTATAAGCTAGTGTATAATTTATTTGCAGTTGTTTTCTAAATTACCTGGCTTTCTTTGTTTTGCTTTGTTGTTTTTTTTGTATTAAGCCATTAGCTATAGCCTAACTCAGGATATGTAGCCATTACTAGTTGAGCTACACAAGGAGAAACCAGAACTTTATTGGCAAATTGTTGATTTAATTACAAACTAGTGATGAACAGGACTCAATGTGCTTGATCAGTTTGGTCTTTTCTGCTCACTGGCCTGTGTAAAGGGCTAACATTTGCGCTGAATGGCTAAGCCTAAGTCTATGTTTGCTAGTGTTACGTTTAAAATTCTTGCAGAATACAAAGGTTCTAGCATTTGCAGCTTTACTTCAGAAAATAGGTTTAGCAATGGCTTAAAACTTTGCATGTGTCACTTATTTCATGATTATAACCTTGCAATCTAAAACAAATAGCATACGAAGGCTGCGTTTATGCTAACATTAGCATAAATAGCTGGCTAGCATAAAATGGCTCATCATTTGTTTCAACACATTGTGTGTCATAATGGGACTTTTTCTGATTGTTTAACACTGTGAAAATTACACCCTGAGTGGTTATGACATACCATAAAACTCACAGCTCATAAATGCGTACCCTACTGTGACTCAGTGTGCACAAGTAAATAAAACTTAATGAAACCAGTCTGAGAACACACATCACGCAATCTTAACGTAGGAAACAAAAAAATCAACTAGAATCAAATTGCATTTTGTTTTAAATAAGAAGAAAATCAGCCTGCCATAATCGCCGCAAACTGCACATGTAACACATATCCTGGTGCTACATTGAGTGAGGTGTGGTGTGACTGATTCATTAAGTTTACTAAATCGGATCATTTACAGCTCCAGACCTTTAGGTTTCTTTATGCAAGAAACCTAAAGAAAAACAATATAGATATGGTGAACACATTGGGGTACTATTGTTAATATAAAGATATTGTAAGCAACCACTGCACATTTATTAATTTTGGATATAACTTATACTTGGGGCTTACATCTTCTGAGTTCCATTTCAGAAAAATTAATTGAAATGCCCAATGAACTGGGAATTGTGATTTGGAATATTTGACGTCCCTGAGCTACTTGCAGTCACAAAAAATGGCTGCCACACAGAAAATATAGTGAATTTTGCACAAATGAACAGTTTTATTTATCTCAATAATCCAGTGGCATTAATGTACACCCTCCGTTTGTGAACATGTTCTTTAAGAATATGAATCCACAGGCTGTAAAATGGAGAGGAATACAATATTATTGTTGTGTCTTGCTAATAGTCGTTAGTCTTGTCATAAAATGAAAGCTAAATGCATAGGAAATATATTCTTTAATGGAGAGTTTATTCTGTCAGTCAGCTTTATTTATTTCAGTACTTATTTGAATTTGTTTATTCAAATAATGAATTCAATAATAATGACGTTTTATTTTGCCACACTTTTTTGTTAAGCTACTGTACTTTATGTATGTCATGAACTTTTATTGTTTTAACTCTGTTACTATTTAGATTATTTTTATTTCATGTTATTATCTGTGTCGTTGGTCTGGTCAAGATAAAATAAGTAAATAGAAAAAGAAATTGAGTGACAAAATAAGCTCCCCAATAAAGATATTTTTATTTATATTCAGTTTTGTTTATTTATTTTTTTTAACCTGGGGACAATTATTTATTTGATTGAAAATTTTGAAAAAATTTATCGATAACAGTATCTATTTTGAATGAAGCAGCTCTTCATAATTTTGACCTTGTCTTTTAAAGGACTTTAAAATCAAGACTTTTACATTGTACAATCAAATAGCATTCAAAAGACATCATTATATTTTTTTAGTGGTGTATTTAAAATAGAGCTGAAACCTTAAATTCGTTGATGGTTTTGATTTTTTTTGTTGTTGTTTTATGTGCAAACACTTTTCCTACCAATAGATTTCAGTGGTTTCAAAGCTTTTGGGTAAATGGTGGGTAAATGAAAAAAATAAATAAAAAAATGATGGCTTAGATCCTTTTAAACTTTGGCACTATTTTCTACATTTCTACAAACGCTATTCTATTTAGACCTGGTTTGCAGATATGTTTGGGTAACTTGTCAACAGTTAGCACAGTAAACAGATGGGGTGGCACAGTTCATCATGTGATCCGTCTCAGTTTGGTTTGGTTCAAAACATACTGATAAAATATCAGGTCAAGTCATGATGATACAATCAATGTATTTATTGACTTTTTCTACATATGTTATCATTCAAAGTCTTGACTTAAGCTTTTTTTGATGGTGAAGTACACCATCATGTTAGCATGTTAGAATACATTTGGGGGAAATTAGTATCTAATCTATTGCTGATTTCCGAAGTTTGCTCAATTTCAAATAAAAGCATAGTCTCCACATTTTTTGTTATCTCATTTCATTTAAAAAGAATATCAATGAAAAAAATCTAAAATAAATATAATAAAGCGAAATAAATACTAAATCCTATACAATCCAAGCAGAATATTGGTTGCATCTAGAATCTAGATCAATCTATGTATCATTTTTGTCCATAGCTTGATATGTGTATGAATGACACAAGTGGCCTAACTACCACGCCCCTGATGGCTCAAATAGCTGAGATATTGGATCTGAACAAAAATGGAATGAGCTCCAAGAACGTCAGCTTGAAACTCATCAAGAAGGCGACAGCTACGAGATTATTGGGAAATGGAAGAAATATCAAATGAGAATCCATTGCCCTCAGCTTTTCTTCATGCAAGATGTTGGCATATGGGGTGAGAAAGTTTAATGTCTGCCATATTTAAACAACAGGAGTTTGTTAATAATCTAATGGTAGATGGGACCATAGTCACTAAGAACACTGCAGCATGTGACAGGATTGAAATTTTACAACCCCCTGCAACAGAAGCCACACATTGAGCACAGTCCCAACTCCATCTTAGGCAGGAGTGGGCAATCCTGGTCCTCAGGGGCTGGTGTCTTGCAACTCTAAGATGTCTTCCTGGTCCAACACACTTGAATTAAATAACTGAATCACCTCCTGAATGCAGTCAAGTTCTCCAGAGTCCTGCTAATGACGTCATTATTTGACTCAGGTGTGTTGAAGTAGAGCCGTATCTAAACGTTGCAGGTGTAACCTCACATCAATAAAGATGCTCTGACGTGAAACTCATGGATCAGTCATCCAGTATGACTGATCCAAACTTGATATGTGTATGAATGGCACAAGTGGCCTTGTGCATGCTGTTAAGACGACAATGGAGTGGTCAAAGGAGAACATGAAGGTCATTATGTGCCGAAGTCAGTCTCAAGACCGTAGTCCAAATAAATGTAGAGCAATCTGATACATCTAGTTACCGAACAGCTGGCAAGAAACCTAAAGGATTTAGAGTTTCTGTAACGAGGAGTGGGTCAAAATCTCTCCTGAAATAATCACAAACCTTTTTACCAGCTACAGAAAATGTCTTAGTGCTGTGTTTGTAGTTTGCCAATAAAGGTTAATCCACTGGGTTTCAAGCCATTCTTTGATGAGGGGTCAGATACTTATTTAACTCAATGGCAAACTTATTTTAATGCATTTTTAGATAACATTTTAATTACTACACCTGAAGGGGATTATATACTTTTTTTCTTTAATTGTGAACTGCTTTACTAAAAAGTTAAGTGTAGGAATGCAGGAATGCGTATCATTACAAATAGGTAAAACTTAATATTACAACTCCTAAATAATAAATTCTCTGAATAAACAGTAAATAATTTTTTTCATATATCTAAAGCAGCCATCATATTTCTGTGTGACTGCAGTGTGCTTGGTGAAATTGTTCAATATCCAATTCAGCCTGCAGAATGCATCAACAACAGCTCATATTTCACCTTGGATGGTTAAATCACAAAACATCAAATATTAAAGCCTTGCACGTGAGTCTTAGTGTTTTCTTCTCTTTTTAAAGGAAGTTCTAAGAGGGCACAATGTGTAAGTATAAGAAACTCCAGAATAAAATCCCCTGGTGGCTGATAACCTCCTAGCTGGAAGGTTAACTAACTTCTCTTCTCCTTCTTTTTTCTTGAAATCAAAGCCCTTGACCTTCCCCTGCATCTCCAGATTCGGCTAATTATTGCGCCTTCGAGCCGACATAAGTCACGGTGTTGACTGGCTCGTTCTGGGTCTGGCGCTGCCTTGATTATGGCTATCAGGATGAGAGGCAATTTTCCAGACATTACACATCTGAGGACATCCAGTGCTAATTAGTCATACAGCAGAGAATAGCAGAAAAAAAATTGATTATGCAACTTGTTGACAGAACAAAATGACCTCCATCCAGCTAAAGTTTAAAGTGACTCAGATAAATGATGTGGGAAGAATAATCACAGATCATTTTTCTCTTAGAGTAATAGCACATAATGATGGAGTTAAAGATTTAATATGTGATCAAATTGCATTTCTAGATTAAATTGTGTTGCATGTATGAAAACTAGACAGCATTTAAACTGTGCCAACTGTTAAATAGAAAAACAACCGTTCAAGTAAACATGTCTGAACAGAGACGGTTCATGCAACAGTTTCGCCCTGGACAAATCCTCCATTCTGCTACTGAGAATGTGACAAGAAATGTAATTATTAAACTGTCTAAGTATCATTAGAGAATCAGATTGCTAAATATAAGTATTCAAGGGCCACAAATTTATATTTCATAATGAATCAAAGGTCAGTTTATAGCTTGATAAGATCTTATTTATTTTTTTAAACTCAGAATTGAAGAAACTGCCTGAGTGAAGAGCCTTATTGCCCGTATCAGAAACTGCTGCATCTGAACCTTCTTATAAAATAGTGGACTACTAACAATCAGCATCTGGATACAGACTAAAAATGAACTGGTTCTTTGTATATTAATAACTATCTGCGTTATCAGTATGACAAACATTAAATGAACCTTTTACTCCCTGATATTTCTAAAGCATTTTCAATATTCAGTATAAACAGACTAGACACCCTCATATCGGGACTGTCCTTGACTTGAGCTGTGAGGAGCTCGTGGTTTATGGGCTTTACTTTATACAGCACATTTTTATGTCACAACATAATGTTTCTCTGCCACATTAATTTCATTGCTGAGACTACACGGTACCATTTTATACTCAATCGTTTGCACCGTAAAATGGTATGCAAATAGATTGTTTATCCAAGAGTAAATGTATGAGTGGCATCTGGCGGGTTGTGGCAGTAAACAGGATGGCAGTTGTCATGTGGGGGAAGACATCGGCACAAAGCCGTGTCAGCGTTAAACTGAAAAC
Organism: Brachyrhaphis roseni; assembly: GCA_903066815.1. Lineage (NCBI taxonomy): Eukaryota > Metazoa > Chordata > Actinopteri > Cyprinodontiformes > Poeciliidae > Brachyrhaphis > Brachyrhaphis roseni. The sequence goes on from CAEFZY010039304.1 coordinate 10,990, forward strand.
AAACGTGTGCAGCCAGGAAGAAACTTAGACTCTTCCAAAAGACAATTATTAAAGTGCTTTTTCCCCCAGTTTTGCATGTATTATTTTAAAACAGTACAATTATGCTTACATGTTAGACCAGAGCAATTCTCTCTCTTCTTGAGCTGCAAAAACAAAATGAGATTCTGTCTTTTCATCCATCTTGACACATTTTCTTGGCAGAGCTTCTTATTGTGTGGCGTCTGACAGCTATTGTGTCGTTGGTCAGAAAGTTGAAGTGAAGGTGGCTCCGACACTGACAAATTCTGCAGCGAGAGACCTGAAGACGGCATTGGAGTTCTTGTGAAGAGCGAAATGTCCGCGCTAGAACAAGCGTTTTTCCTGTTCTTGTCACCTACAAATAAAAGGACACATCTCATTGTTCCTGCAGTATATGTGCTGACCTTTCATAAAGCAAGAGAACAATCACAGGTCATCTTTTTATTGTCTAACAAAAAAATCTTCACAGATTTCATCAGTGATCAGCGGAAATCCTCCAGTATTTTCCTCATTGTTTCCTCAAGCAGCCTGCATTACTTTCACTTCAGTTTGGAGTTGCGCTTGCCTCCACCGTAGGGGTAGATGTGGGTGTGGAGCGTGACTCTGCGCTCTGCGAGTCTGCTTGTTTATCTTGTGCACAGGGAAACACATCAGGCATCTCTCAGGGGGGGGGAGCACTGTGATCAGATAACACATCCACATTGACCAGATGCTCATACATAGTCAATGAGCACGAAAAAAATGGCGTTTCTCTGCAACGCCATTATGTTTGTGAGTTACATTTCCTGTGAATTGAGAGCTCATCTAGGATATGGGAGATTCAGCTGAGCTGTGTTTTAACCTCTTGGCCCAGATTCAGCCATTTACAGGCTTGAAGCAGCGATGAATACATCTACCTGTGAGTGCTTGTATCACCTGAGAGGTTCATGTTTCCTCTCACTGGTGGAGAAGTGATCAAACTAATGAAGTTGAAGGTTTGCATCCTCACTAAACAGGGGGTATTCATACTGCAACTGCACTTCTGCTGTTTATGCACATAAAAAGGAGTAAAAAAAACCCAAAATCACACTTACAAAGGGCAAAAATAGCATCCAAATGCTCCGAAAAGATCCTCTTGAAGCTGAAATGTTCCTAAACAGCTCAATGTTTTATTCAGCAAAAAACGTCCAAATGAGGAGCGAGTCAAACCGATTTTGAAAGATTGTCTTTTGATCACAAGAAGGAATCATTTATTCTCAGTGTCATCCATGTGTTGCGCCCACAGGGCTCACCGTGGGCAACACACGGTAAACAGTGCTTGGTTCTCCCCTGCAGAATCTCAATTGCTTTTTTTTCTTTGCTTTCTCTAAGAATCACTCAATACATCAGCTCGAAAGCTTTTTATTGCAGTGACGTCCTTTTACTGAGAACCGCAGACTGTTGAGAGAAATCATTTATATTGGTAACTATAGAAAAAGTCTGAAAATGGCTTTTTTAAGAGATGTTTTTGTATATATTTTTTTATCTACACAACACTTGATCGAACTGCAGTCACAGTTCCTCTTGTTATTCAAGTTTTTCCTTTACAATATAATGGTTACTTCTTTAGTCCATAAACTAAATAGTGTCACTAAAAATAAGAATCTACAATAATGTTTTTGCAAGAAAAACATCATGCAATCTTGTTTTTCTGTACTTTTAGTACTTGGAATGTAGTTTATGCTGGTTTTAATGAAACCAGCATTGCACAAATGCTGAATTTGTTCACATTAGGTGTGAAATGAAAAAGGCCACAAGGCTGTAGCAACTTATGAGTAAAGTATGGGGTTTAAAAAAAATTCTGAAAAGAATATGAAGCCAGCTGTTCCACAGTATGTGGAAATGGTCTGTATGTTAAAGACAATCACAACAACTGTTCATGTGCTCAGGTCTGGTTGTCAAAGAGTTCACCCAGAAATGAGTCCAAAAAATGGCAAAAAAAAGAAATAAAAATATGTCTCTAAAAAGCCCTAACATAAGGAAAGGTTTCCTGGACCAGAACAAAATGCAAACAGGATCATGATAGTGTCTGATGACAGAAGGATTGATAAAGAAAAATGGAAAAAAGACCAGTGATATGGACCACAGAGAAACACGAGAGAGAATCTGACAAAGTAACAGGAACCTAAAAGACATTCATGCAGAAATACTCATCAAGAAACTCTCAAGCTGATATAAATAGGAAAGAAAAGGAAGACAAATCCAAAGAAACAAAAGCTAAAGTACAAACATTGAGATTGAAAGAACTTACAGCTAAGACAAACTAGAATGGCAAAATAAGAAAAAATCCACAAGGAAATGATCAAGACAGAAACATAAATCAAACTAAAGTGTCAATCACATATTGATCATAACACTTCCTGATAATCATGAGGAAGGGGATTTCTGTCTAATCCAAAAACACTGCACAAATTGAAAGTGCTTCAGGAAAATGAGAGACTATCTGTCAAAAAGTAAAAAATAAAGACGAAGGACCAAAAATTGACAACAACCTAGTAAATGCATAAAGAACAGGCTGAAACTCAGGAAGTTCTGTTTCTACAAGAGGCTGAACATGCAAGAAACTTTGTTGTTTCAGAACAATTCAACGATGTCGTTTCAAACATACAGACGCTACATCACATGCATTCTGACACTGCACTTATTGGCAGCTGTTTGAATGTTTTTCAACCCATGTCCAGCTGTCATAGGGCAAAAGACGGGTCACCAGTTCATGTCTGAGCAAGAAGATGGAGTGGTGGACACACTCATACCAGAGTGTATCCTTCTCTGTTATGAGAAGGATACTCATACCTAAGAGCATTGACTGAACAGTCATGCTTCTTTGTTGTGGGAAGAAATCAAAGTATTCTGAGAAAACATCCAAACTCCATGAAGAAAGTCTCCAGGCTGGGATTGAAACGCAGAACCTTCTTGCTGCCATTGTGCAGCCCAAATGTTCACTGCTTTAAAAATACAAATTAATAGTGTCTTAGAAAGTATAAAAGCAAATCAACAGTATATTTTTTTCAAACTAAGTTGCGCTTCCCAGGACAGCCCTGATTGAAATCTGCTCCTCTGTCACTTCATTACGTCGTGACAGAATCTGATTACATGCCCTCCTTGGCATCCTAATCGGGTTTTCCTGCTCAGAGCTCTTTCAAAACCCCGAATTACAATCCAACCACAGAACACGCAAAATCACTCATCGCACATTAGCGAATGATGCACCTCTGGAGAGGAGCGCCTATTTGAATAAGTAATTGTCTTTTACAGCGTTTCTGTCTCTCTTTCTTGGCTTTAAATAGACGGAGTCCTGAATTGTTAAAGACTTGCGGTGAAGAGTTAGGGAAGCACACAGAATCATTTATGGTTAAACTGCTACACGGGTTCAAATTGATGAGCACGTTCGACTCTTGTGAGCAGAGTCTTTGTCTAATAAATATTTGATTGATCTTTTATTAAGTGATAAGGATTCCTTTGGGAAGACTTTCATTTTTAAGTGAATGATGTCATCTCTAATCCAAGATGATGTGTTTAGCTTAAAGCTAGGCATATTGATAAAAGCTTTGATGGTAAAAAGATTTTACAGTTTTTATTTTAAAAAAAGCATATTCAGATGATGAAAATATGTTTTTTTTTTTATCACCCTCTGAAAGCTGTAAACAAACATGCTCCATGGTGCATGTTGCTTTGCTCTTATAATAACACTACTGAACTCTGTTCTGTGCCTCTCCCACACACCAAACCATGATTCAAATGAGACCTTCGGATAGTGACAGAGACATTATTCACCTACCCGCTTTGTCTTTAATATGTGGAGAAAAACACCTACAGCACCTTCGTTAAGCAGCACTAAAACCTTTGATCTCCCAGAAAAAGACCTCGCTCTATTTTGCACCGCTCAGTCTCCATCAGATTAATCTATATCTCCCCCTCTGGATTACCCAAGTAACAGATCCAGTAAGTACCATGTGGGTTAATTTAGAAAACTTCAAAGAGAGGCTCAACAAAGACAACTTGTTCATGTCCTAGAAAATTTACATATTTTCAAAAAATCTGCATATTTTCTGGGACACAGAGATGTCTTAGTCCCTCTTGTTGATTTCTATCGTTCCTCCTACATATGAGATATTTGTCTCAACTGTGGGACAAACTATGATAGCTAAGAAGTTTGTTTGATGAACGATTTTTGTTTTACTTTCTTTGGATTAAAAGGTAAAGGTATCTTTACTTTGAAAGGCTCTGATACGTGACAGTATTTGAAGCAATACCTCGTACACATTGCTTCCTTTTGTAACACAGTGTAAAAAATGAAAATGTATTGCTTAACATTTCAGAAAGTCTCGTCGATCCTTGGATTCAATTTCCAGACGCCTGGAGGTGCTGAGTTCATCTGTTCAAAGAAATGAATGCATGTGTGAACAGCATGGAAACGTTCATCCATTGTAGAGTTCAGGTACAATGTAGGTTTAGGTGCAAAATGTGGATAACAACCACAGAACAAAAATCAGAAAACCTTGTGAAGACGCTGGCTGAAGATGATAAGGAGCAATCATTGTTGACCATTGTTCTATTTGGAGGAGCAGGGAAACCTGCAAGCCTGAGAAGACCATCCTAACTGTGATTTTGTTCAGCGAAAGTGGCTGTGCTCATCAGAACAGTTGGAGAACCTGAGGATGTGTGAATTCTGGAACAGCATCTCAAAACATTAGCTAGGAAGTTACATCTTGTGGACAAATGGTTCTGCCAAATAGACAATTACACTACGCATACCTCCAAATTATATTCAAAGACACTGAAGAACAGCAACGTTTGCGTTCTGGCCAAGTTTGAAGTCATTTTCCTGATATGTATGCAGAATTGCACTTGGAACACAGATAGTAAAGGGCAAAAATTATTTATTTACAATGATGAACAGTGCAACTGGATCTGGAGGCGTCTGGAGGAGGCGACTAGAGTTACGCTGGGATCGTAAGAATGGGGATGGGAGTCGAGAACTGGTACTTGTAGAGAACTTTGCTGTCTGGCAGCTCTCAGCTGAATGTTGGTGTTAATTCTCTCTTTGCTTTGTCCAGGCGTATCTCTTCAAAACAAAACGTGTTCAACACAAATTGAATTTGCCAAGCGAATAGAATTATCTCAATTTGTGCTATGACAAGTTATTGAGTCATGAATGTTTCTTGCCGACTAAATTCGATAAATAATTCAAACTTTCATAATATCTAGATGCCGGGAAGTGATTCCCAGGAGAGCCGAGATGACATTACAGGCTGCTGATGTGAGTTTGTGAACTCAAGAAGATGCTGTACCTCTCAGACATGGGCCACTGAAGAAGGAAATTTGAAGAAGGAAATGGCATCTTTTCATTCAATATTCATATCGTAAAGCTGAACATTCCAGTTATTTATACCCTCATAGTCCTGCTTGCTTCTCCACCTGTCTTGTAGATGTGCTAGTAGCACTCTATATTTACAATATTTTTGCATTTTAGTTACTTTATGCTATTATCACAAGGATTGCTTGGTCATTAATTTTGGAAAACTAAAAAAAAATTGCCCAAGTACAAAAAAAAATAAAATGAATTTGTTTGACAAATAATACTGATTTCCTAAAGCATTTATTTATTTGATGAAACATTCCCATTCTAGTTGCCTGGTCCATGTGCAAATATATATATGGAGTGCTGTTTGTAAAATTACATTAAGAAATTAACAGCAATAATTTGGGTTATTTTTCCTGTCAGATGAGAAAAAACTGGAAGCTTATTTATCAAAATTTTGAACTAGCAAAATGGAAGAAGTTTGATTCATATGATCAACTCCTACTGTTAGCATGACAAGTTGTAGCCATGAAGTTGCATCTGGTTTTGGTAGGAAAAACTTTTACTACTTTTCTGTAATAAAGACCTTTGGAGGACAATAAGGTACTTGCCTAAACATAATTTATGAGAGAGAGAACCATACAGGTCAAACTGCTTCAAATTATGCAATATTAATTATCAAAGTGATCCTAAAATTATCTATTTTAACTGTTTATTAATTTCTTGTAACTATTGTATGTTACATTCAACATTAAATGAATTTATTTGACAGGCTTTGACTAGTGTTTGCCAAACAGCCAATCCAGGAGTAGCATTTATTTTGGTTGGCGCTGATTGGCTGAAACCAAGAGCGGTAATAAAGAAAACAATTGACGTTAGCTTCTGTGCTATGGGGTGTTAAAATGGCTCCCATGTGGTTATTATGAAGGTCTTTGAAGGTATATTTATTGTCTGAACTATTGCAATTTGCAGTTGTGAGTGTTGCTACACACAGCAGTGACTGTGTCAGTGATTTCTTTCCCCCTTAGTTTCTTTTGTTAAGTTTCTGCACCCAGGAGGGGAAATCTGATCCCATTCTGCTCTTGAAGAGCAAAGAATAAAGCTGGGAGAGGGGCTGGATTTGTTGCCACTCTGTCTTTCAGCAGCCTTTGTGGTGCATGGTGCTCCGTTCACCTGGTGCTGTGAAAAGTGAACTAAAGTGAGGCTTGATTTCTAGATTGAAGTGTTTTTAATTGTAGGGAATATTGAGTGTTTTTGGTCTGGCTTGTGGTGTGACGGTGGAGTTTTGTTTTCTTACATCCCTGATTAATTTAACCCCTCCACAACCTTCCATGTTTTATTCAAAGTTACTTTGCTTTCAAATAAAATATCTTTTTTTTTTTTTTACATTACTTCCTTTGCCACTTCATTCCTCCACATTTCTGGTTATAGATCCATTGATAATAGCTCTGGAGAATACTTTAGAGCAAAACAATAAAAAAATAAAAATAAAAAATCACATCAAGAAAGGAGAAAAATGAAAACAGTAAATCAGAATGCAGCACAGAAAGCTTAATGTAAGCATTTGGTGATAAAACATAAGTTACTGAATTTCCCTTAAACTAACATCCACTTTTTTATGCTTATTATTTAAACACAAAAATCAATTGTATTGTGTGTATTTGTTTCCAATCTTTCTGAGTTATTATTACTCTGTGAAACCACCGTTGGGGTTTGTTTTATTGACAACTATAGTATGTAGGACCTCAGAGGTCTTCACAGAACACTTTCATTGGTTCAAAAGTTTTCAGATCAGTGTCAGATTTCTTGTTTTTCTTGAGCTAAATCACTAAGCCGAAGGCATAAAAGCAGTTCAAGCAGAAGAACTGATTTTAGACAGTCTGTGTGTCTTTCAGTGGTTTTATACACACTATGGCTAAATGTGTTTAACAGCCAACTGCCAACAGATAACAGATTTGTCATCTGTGTGGCACTGTAGTGATAAATTTGTCTCACACATTTGCCAATTTCATGGGAAAAATAAAGAATAAAAAAAGAAAAAAGCAGCTGAGCAAACAAGCTCTCCAATCTGGCAAACACATTAATGTTGAGTGCAAATGTCCCCGACTGGCCACAAAGCCGGTCTGTCCTCTGGGAAAATGATGCAGCTCTCGCCAGGACATGAGTTGTGTAGAGGCTAAATGTTCTCTTCTTTTTTTATGGAATGCTTCCCAGGTTGATTTGCAGCGTCTGTGTGAGGTTAATCACAGGGATGATTCCAGAGACAAAACTGTAAGTGAGGACGTGAGTCATTTGCTGCCTTATTGGTGACCTCTGCTCCCTCGTTTTACTCCACTAGCAGATTTTGGGGGCTTTTCAGGGTAAACGCTCGCAGGATCGCAGTGAAATTACAAAGAAAATATCTTTTGATCAGTACGTCAGGTGGAACCCTCCAGTGCAGCTGTGACTTATCTGGTTATTCGCTCTGGCTCCAGTATCCCGAATCAGTTGGGACAAGTTCCAATCAATTAGCTCGGCATTATGTTCCAGCCAAGCCGCTGTGGGAGTCACTGAGACAACAATTACTGTACCTCTCATCCACACTCTGGAGAACTAACCAGCAGGAAAAATGAGTCAATTCAACCAAATCCCACCAGAAAAGAAATATGTCTATTCTTTCCTTCAATAAAAAAAAAAAAAATTGATTAATGTGGACTTTATATAGTGTTATTATATCTTTATATCAGACATTACAGAGCAAATGTGTCTCTGTTTTAATAGGGGCTTTAGAAAAGAAAAATCCCTGAAGACTAATTGCAGCTGAAAGCTGTAAAGCACAAAGTGATGGTGAAGCAGCCACTATGTTTGCCCTTGTATTCACCTCATACTGTATCTGCTGCAGAAGTCACACCAAGTCTATTACAGGGGACTTAATAAACCTTTAAAGCGCATTAAAAGTTTGTCCTGGAGGGAGCCACGGCTGTCTTTGAACGCAGTAAAGTAGGCATCGTTATCTACTAACTCCAGGATTTGAGGAAATATGTTCCGTTTTCCTGTTATGTATCTGTCTTACCAGTCGGTTTTCAAGAAAAACAGCCATATGTGCAGCAAGAAAGAAGACAGTGTGACATCTGTGATGTTGTTGAGTTAAAAAAGAGATTTTCTGGAGAGAGGTTCTTCGCCATCTGGCTCTGTTGGACTGTTGGGAAATTATTTCAAGGGGAAGGTTTGTACGATTAGCACTCAGGAGAAGCTTTTCTTGGATTCAAGGTGTAACTTGTATTGCACAATTCATTTTGATAGTCAGCTGCTTTCCTCAAAGGTATTTATTTGATAAGAGAAAAAAAATGCTACTTGTGCTGTATCATCCTGAGGAGAAAATCCTGCAGTTCAAAAGCAGTTTTCAGGTTTGCTGTTGGTTACTGCTGGCCTGTTCAGCCAATTGGATTTTTTTTCTCTGTTGTGGACAGAGAAAATGGTGTCTTATTCACAGCTTCTGGTTAAGCACTAAGAGACAATTATTTGTCTTTAACCAGACATTTAACCATCTCTAGTTTAAAATCTGACACTTTTAGCAATTCAGCACTAAGCAGATTTGAAAATCAGTTTGAGATTTTGAAAACCACTATTGTGAAGACAAATAAATAAAAATAAAAAGCGTTTTCACTTGAATCACATTTGATTAAAAGAGGCATGAAAAGCATTTAGAAACAATGAGAGGAAACTAACAGTTAAACATCCACACATACCGACCAACCAATGTTTCTCTCGCCAGTTGAACGAATCGCTGACATTTACCCAGCAATTGGTTCAAATAAAATGAAATTAGCAGTATTTTAAGTGTACATAGCCTGGTAATATCCTACTGTTTTAAACTTAAAGCTTTCACAAAACAGAACAGATGGTTTAACTGTATAGACCAGAGGGAAGGAGGTCACACACACTTTGAATGAGCTTCATGTGAATACAGCCAATGTGCAAAGAAAATAAGGAGGAAATATTTCACCAAAATCCAATCTCAAAAATATGTTTATTGTTTCCATGAGCTTCATTAAGATTCAGTGTGATTAAACAGCGAGCCTAATGGAATTAATAAGTTGAATGGCGTTAGGACTGTCTTCAGGCCACAAGTGATTTTCAAAAATACACAAAGATTAAAAAGTTTAAAGGCTACATTGTTAAACTGCTCACGCTTGCTTTTGAAATGATAGTTTTTCCCTTTTTGCAGCAGCTTCTATTATTAATCTTTTATTTGTATTGTACCCTCAACACTTATTGCCTTGAGCATGTACAGATTACATCTATGCTTCTGTTCTTAATGCTCAGCCATTAAGCAGCCTTCATTTCCGTTATGATTAACAGCTTCCTTTCATAATAGTCTGTTTCCTGATAGGGAAACAGACTATTAATGCCAAGATGCTGAAAACCATCAGCTCAGCGGAAATCCATTCAAAGGAAGTCACTACCTGGACTTATATGTTACACTCCTGATGTGTTTATTAGATATTTTATCAACTATAAATCAGTAAATACAGTCATTAACTCAACATTTTTATGTCAAAACTGAACAGCTTAAGACTTGATGAAAGGCTTAAACACAGCAAGAGTCTAATTGGGAGGATCACAGGTATGTCAAGACCTTAAAACATTGATACCCATGAAAAAAGGCTCATTTAAACATAGAGACTGGTAGAATTCACATAGCTAGGTAAAACACACACACACACACATATATATAATTACACTGAAGCAGCTGTACCTATGACAATTTATAATTGTCTGACACCTTTCTGAATGATTTTGTCATTGTTTCAACGTGCCCTGTTGGTTATGGTGCTGAAAAATGATGCAACATTTGTCTCTCATTAAAATTAAGACAGTTTGAACATCTGGTGCTTCTATAAGTGGTGTTCTTTTCTACTTAATACATAAATTATTTTAAATGAGTCTTCATGTTGTGGGTAAAATAGGTTTTGAACACGTCAGTGATTTTGTCAGCTTAAATATTACTGATGGAACAAGCCAAGTAAACAGAATAAAAGTTAAAAAACTGAACCCACAAATGAAGTTTGTGGGGGGAAAAAATTGTAATGACAGGAAAAAAAGCATTGAACACAGAAACAGAAATTATAAAATACCTTTGTGAAAAAGCATTTTTGGTGCTAATTTCTCTTGTTTAGAGAAACTTGTCTCACATTTTGCTCAGGTGTGATTTTGACCCTTCCCATGGAAATTGTCTTCAAATCTTATACATTATAATGGCTTACTTACTGTGCTTTGATCTTCAGTTTTCTCCATAGATTTTAAATTGGATACAATTTGCCCTCTGTTACTGGAACCAATTACGAGTTTCCTAGCCGGTGTGTCTAGGGCTTTTGTCTTGCTTGGGAGAACATTTTGTCTCCAGATTATTGTCAATGCTGTCTGATGCATTTCATTCCTTCAGTTGCAGAGAGTCCTGCAGCACCATGTGCTGTAAAACAGCCCACGCTGATGTTCCCACCTGCACTCAGCCTTTGGCATGATGTTTCTGATGTGATGTACAAAAAAATGATGTGTGCCAAAGAGTTCAGCTTTATAAAACTCTATAGTAGTTTAGAAATGATAAACCTTTTATAGTGGCGGAGTTCCACTTTATTGAAGTAATTAATGTCTAATTTGTTTTGACTTCTTTGTAACTGGGTTATTTCCAACATCTGGTGCTGCTTTCATGTCAACGTAAACATATCTACTGTAAAAAATGTTAGCATATTTAATTCTTATTTTACCAGCTGTACTACCTAAGCATCAACTTGTGCCTAAATATTAAATTTTCTTAAATATTAATGTAGGAAAAATAGTCCTAATTAGATCAATTAGCTGTGTTTTTCTCATGTAAATACATTTGATAAAGCATAAACATAATGGATAAATTCATAAATATTGGAATTGAAGAAAATTCCTCAGATGAACATACAGAGTGAAAGCCCAATCCCATTTACTGACTTGCTAATTTTACTGGAAATGAAGATACTTAGCTGTTGGTTTTGAATGTGGAGTCGGAGCACCTCCTGTATTTTCTCATCAGTATTCACAGTGAAGCTTGTGTCATGAAATGCACTAGATACAATTTGCTATGCTCTAATTAACCATAGACGGGAAAAACAGATAAAATCATTGCACTGAATATTGCTGCCATGATAAGTAAATATCCCTCAAAGTTTCTTTATCTAACGCTGACCATCCGCTCAGATGTTGTAGCATATAACTGATTAGTTTTTTTTGCAGCTATGAGGGAGCAAAATGAAAAAAAAAAAAGATCTTGAATTAAACTCATTCATTAGGTTGACAGGATCCATAATGAATGCTGAATTGACGATATGCTTAAAAAAATTGCTGCAGGATAAAAAAAACGAACTCTGCAGCTTTCTTCAGTGAACACACTGAGGTTCAAGAGATTCTGTGCTGTACTAAGCAAAGATTTCACAAAGAGCTTTATATTGAGAATGAAGGTTATTGTTGCTCTGTGCCCTGATGTTATCACTCACAGCCATCAAAATATCAACTAAATCTTTGACAGTCGCAATGCAGGATGTTTGCAGACTGACTTCTTCCTGTCTCATCATTACCTGTGATTGGCAGCTATGTTATTAGCATTATGATAAGTGTGTCAGTCTGTGACTCAGACATACACTCGGCTGCATTTCATCTGATAGGATGAATATTATTACGGCGTTTGCTGGCAGAGTCGAGACGTACGTCTACATCAGGATGCTCTTCCCGTCATTCAGGACTCAACTTGAGCGCTGACATCTTACTATTTGACCAAATCATGATAGCAGTAATAATAATGCATTTTATTTGTGAGTGTCTTGACTTTCTGTAGGTCATCTCATAGCTAGAAAAAGCATCAAGGAAAAAGGAATTTTCAATGATGTTTCAATTACTTTTAAAAGTACGGTAAGGTATAGTAACAGTTTAAGATTTGATTTTAGCTTTGTAAAACTGTGCGTTATCCTGCTGAAGGTAAGCACCAGAAGAAGGGCTAAAGGAAGAGCTAAAGTATGCAGGTAAGACACATTACTGCACTTGAGTCAAACATTTATTTTTTTCTGAAGAGGATCAGCAGGTGCTGCGCTGCGGGGCGACCGGCACAGACGCTGCCATGTTGGACTGCGATGGCTGAACGTAATTCAGGAGCAGTTTATGAGGTGAGTCAAACACTTTTAATATTATTTCCCCTTAAAACAAAAAGTCCTAAAATTAAGTCAGTGAAAAGTTCAACTAAAGCTTTCTTATTTGTTTGTCACAAGCCCTGATTTAGAATCGAAACGTCTGTACAGACAACGTGTGATGGAGGTAGAATCTGAACTATTTAGACAGATCGATTGTTTTTCTTTTGGTTCTGTTGGATGTAATTTTAAAGTCTCCCTTTGGGAGCATAAAACCTGAAGAATATTTAAGCAAAACTCACAGATTGAAATAATAAAGTTGGCTTCATGCAAATATAAAGCAGTTGTGATCATGTTAAGAACGGATCAATTTTGCTTTTCTTGTGAAATAAGGAAGAGTGACAGATGTGCAGCATCAGCAGAACAGTTTTTAGTTTTCAGATGGGCCACCAGCTGTTCGGTTAGATGCGCTCACTTTGGCGCTCACTGAACGTGAACAACACGCCTCATACAGGACATTAGACTAAACCACTTCTCTGCGTCTTTATTCTCATCCTTTAGAACAGAGTGCATTCATTTTCATTAACGGCAGACAAATCGTGTTTGAGAGGGATTTAATCTAATTGCATGTTCTGTTGAGGTCTGTGGTTTGTTACACAGCCTTGCCCTCCATCACTCAGAGAAATCTTTAGATTTAATTAGTTAATTGATTTAATTATTTTTGATTTAATCAATGACATATCTACAAAGAAACTGCCACAGTTTCTCAGCTTGCCAAGACCAATTTTCAGCATCCAAGTGACTCTGTTCAAACTAATCCATCCGAAGAACGTTCTGAGTTATTCACCATGTGACCGACATGGCTCAAGCATTTTGATTCATCAAGGTTTGATGTGTCTTCCAACTTTTTCAAAATGTGCTCCCCCATTTTATGACATAATCAGATCCCAATGAAAGTTGGTATATGGTTACATAAACTATAAAATCAACTAATAGATCACTTACAATTAATTAACTTTAAACAGGGGTCACAATCTGTCATATTTGCCCAAACAGATCAAATGAGAACCCCAGCCAACAGAACAAGGCGTTCTGCCACTTGCAGAACAGAATTAATCAGAATTAGTCTCCTCATTGCAAAATTTAACTAGTGGTTATGAATGCAGGAAGTGGGAGTGTGAACTGATGAACTAGATTTTTCATTTTGCAGCAGCATAAATACTCTACTCATTTACTTTCTATAAGACGGAACAACAATGCGGTTATGCAGTTTGATAACGAAAGAGACGGGACTAAACATGGCTCCACTGAAGCTGAATCTCCACTTGCTCCTGTTTACATAGGCTTGGTGTTTGCATGGCAGCACAGCTAAGTCCTGAAGGAGGTAAGAAAAGTATTAGTTTAAGTTTCCCATGAGACCTTGCATCTAAAACGAGACAAACATTTGTCGGATTGTTCTTATCTTGTACCAGATTATGTTAGATAGCTACTGCAGTAGATGTGTCCAGAATACAGTAGAAGGAGCCTTTACTGTTCCTCCATGGAGAAATTCAGGTGAACCAGCAGCAAAATGAAAGGGAAGCCAAGTTATGTAGACTCACTCAAAGGTAAACGTATTAAAACAGAAAGTGAGACTTTGCATCAGGGAGAAATTTTACAGCATAAGAAGAAATAGTGAGCAGTTATTAAAAACAGCATGTGTGTTTTTTTTTTTTAAAACTTGTGCATTCAAAAAATGTGTAATCTGAGTAGGATGAATAAAAAAAATTACAAAATATATATTTGTGCATAAAAGAACAAACTGACTTTTCAGTGATGTTGGTGATTAATAGCCAATAGAATTGATGTGCTGCCAGTGTTTATAGCATGCCAAGGCAGTGAAGCGCCTCAAACTCTGCCGCAGACACATTCACTAGCCTACACCTACCAGAGTTTACAGTGGAGCATTAACTCAGTGCTGGCTTGCAGCCTCTCCCTGAAGAGTGATCTTCCTGTGCATCTGGACGGTGCTCTAGATTTGCTACCATGACATCAATTTTCTGCTGCTGTGCCATTTTACCTACCTACTACAGTATGTGCCCACAATGTTTCACTTCTGTTTTATCTCTGTTTTGCGCTTCCTGATTTAATCAGCTCTTTGTGGTCTACAAAGTGCTGATTGTCTGGGGTCATTTTCTGAATTTAGCCTGTGGTCAGGTTGTGCCTGAGCTGACCTTCACAAAGTGCCCACACAGCACATTTCTTCTTATTTTTGTCTTAAAGTAAAACTCCCCTGGGTCAGCCAAAGGAGTGAAATATTGGGCTTCTTACTGTCAAGCTTAAAGAATGTTGATGGTTTTTCTCTATTATTCATTACCCCAGAGTTGAACCAACATGCTGCAGCATGCTAATGTCTTAATCGCTTTGCTAGTGAGCACACAGACTGTGTGACATCTTTGAAAAAAGTGGCTTTGACAGACAGGGGAGAGACAGGTAGAAGGAGATGTGAAGCTGCTGAAAGGAAAAGTAATTTGACAGACAAAGGTCACTTTGTCTGAATATGGTGCATTAATGTCAAAGTTCTCAAACTGTAGAGATTAAAATCTTCAGTTTGTTTAGATCATCGCAGAGCTCCAGATTTTATCCACATTGTGTTGAATTTAAGCAAAATATGTTTGAAAATTATTTTTAAGTAGCCTACACAGCCATAGCAGTACAACATCAGCATTTGATGGCATTTATTTTTGTACACCTTCTTTCAGTTAGTCTTTATGAATATAGATGTAAACTTTGTGTGGTCTTTACTAGGACCTAGATTTAACTTCTAGAGACCCAAAACATTTGACTGAAAAAAAACTCTTTAATGGTAAAGCAGTGAAGGAAAATCTAAGTACATAAGTGCATAGTGAAAGTGGCATCTAGGTACTACTAAAAATGTTTTGTATAAATTGATCAGGATCAGCTTGAGCAGCGCTATAAAAGCAGGAGTTGAGAAGGTTTGTTTTATGTGGATGTTTTTCATTCTAAGGTCATTGCAGATCCAATAAAATGACCTTGCAGAATCAGTTATTGCAGCCCAGCAGTCTGTGTGTTTTCTGTGTGCAGAATATTTGGGTACAGCTGTTGCTTTGGCTGTACACAGACCCAACATCCTACCAACAACCTCACAAAATGCATTGGGAACACAGTTCTAATATTTTTCCAGCTTCAAAAACCTTTTCCCAGATACACCAAAGTACGTACTGGTGCATCTTAAATAACTCAAACGGCAAGAGAAAGAAAGCTTTTCTTCTACCACAAAGTTTCTGGAACCACGTCTCTTGGACAGACAAGAGACAAACAGTTTGGATGTTTGGACATAATCTTCTGTCAAACCATCTGTGACCATGAGTTCCACATAATCCACAGGACAAACACCACAAAACCCAGACAGAAAATAACTTTTCATTATTGTTGCTGAAGGTGATTCTAGAATGACTTGATTAGGAACTTAGCAGGTTTTAATTAGCCACTTAAATAAGATCTAATGGAGCCTGCAGGCATGTAAAACATGCAGGACACCAGGGTTTCATTACTGGAGTTAGATATGACTGCTCTAGACAATACTGCAAAAAAGAATATAAGTTTATTAAACTGTTTTCCTTTTTAACCCTCATTTTTGGTAGTAAGGATGACATGATATCTGCTGTATGCTTTATGCTATTCCAGGTCAAATTTAAATTAAGTTATCTTACAATTCCAGGAATTTATGCACAAAACCCTAGAATGCTAAGACATGTTTTATTATTTTTTTACCTTGAATTTGCCAACAATGGTGTGCAGAAAAACTGTATTTCTACAGCTTAAAGGAATGAATTGAATGCTGTCATCTAAAAGTTTATGCTGACATTAATAAGGAAAGAGTATTAAAGAAGCAATGAATGGAACACACACACCATGCACCATTGAATAAAGTATTTATGTGTAAAACAGAATGTGTTTCTCTGTTTATTTTTTATTTTTTGTTCTTTAGAGACATTCCAGCCCAGGAAAGATGACTTGAATCAATGCTTGAAGCTTTCTGTAAGTTTTTTTTTTTTTGCTCATTCTCACCCCTACAGACCTGAAACCCCCCAGCTGACTTTTAGATAAAAAAAATAAGATAAAATTAGAGATATGAAAACATATACATTCAAGGACTCTTCTGCCGGGATTTTGTTTAAAAATTCATAACCCGTTCAGGAAAAGCATGTTGGTCTGCACCCTGTGCACTTGGAAAATACTTCACTTTGTTTTGCTGACAACCCGCAGTCGGCGTTGCTGAGCTGGCCTTGGACAAACCAGCAAAAAATTGTTCAAGCACATCAACAACTACAGCAGAATTTCAGCTGACTCTGGTTTAGTGTCATTCTGTAGTGAAAATCTATTTTTGAGGCCTTTAATGGATTCCTGCAATGACGTCTATTGATACACGGGGATGGATGAGTCGCAGTCGCGGCGGCTTAGGAAGAAAAGGAGGACAAAGACTTGAACTGATAATGTGAGGAATTTCTGGTTGACTGATTGGTTGAATCCTGGAGCTGACATGCAGCTTTAATTACTGGCACAGTGACTGAAACACAAAACTGGCCTAAAACTTTAGTATTTTTTAGATATTGAATGAAACAGATATTGCACCATAACGGAAACACTGGAAGCCTTCTTCCTTTCAGAATATTTCAAGAAGAGTATGACTTTTGCAGTTTTTAATCTTTTCTTTGTTCAGATAAAGTCAGCTGTCTCCCATTGGACATTTTGTACCTATTGTATAAATTTCCACTTATTTTGGTGACATTTTGTTCCAATTTCTATCATTTTCTCTAAAACCTAATCATCCTTTTACTGTAGGGAATTTGCTAGGTTCTTCTGTGAATGTTATCTATTAGGTCTTGGTCACTCACATTTAATGTGGTTTGATGAGGAACCAGAATTATCCACAATTAATAAGAGCTGAACAACCCAGACAAATACCAGAACCACAACCAGTGATAGCATCTGATTCACAGCTTGTTATTTGGTCGAGTTTGTGCTAATTTACAACATAGTGGCATAGATTCAAAATGAATCATTCTACAACAATATCTACTGAGAAATTCATTAAACAAAACCTGGGATTTGTAAAATCTTTATTATACTTGTTAAGATGGCATAAATACAGCCTAAGACTGAAACAATCATAAAAAGCATTCAGATAAAACCTGGACCAAACTATTTTAGGGTAATAATGGAGGATTCTAAACCGTTTAATTGATCTGAGTGTTCATATAAATTACCATCAGGCTGATTTGTTATTGTTTTCATTGTTTTAGATAAATTACATCAAAAATAAGTCCTTTCTTTCAGGTGTATTGGTCATGTGTTTTGTTGAGGTGGGGCAGAGCCTTGTTAAGTATTGCAGGTGGCAGATGAAAATAAAATTGTAATTTAGATTGCATCAATAAACCATTTTCTTTCAACAGAGTTACATTCTTCAGAGCTTAATAGACTTTGAAAAAAACCATGTTGCATGGTTTTCAGTTTGTTTGCTAAACTATCATGTCAATGTCAACGTTTCTTAAAAACACCACAAACTTTGCACGTCAATTTCATAAAAATGAGGAGACAGATCAATCCAAAGAAACAAGCAAAACAAACTTAACACATGCATATTGTAAATCTTCCATATTATAAATGTCTTGTGTTTTACTAAATCTATGTAGTAAAATGTTAAAATTTAAGCCAGATTGTGGGACTTTTTCTTTGTTGTAAGAAGCAATATTGATTTATTTTCCACCAGCAGCTCTGTTGTAACAACGTAGAAGAATTGACAGTTTGGTTTGTGTCTGCTTCAAATGAAACAACTGACTAAACACCCAGATCGTTTTACTTTTTGGTGGCTCTTAAACTTTGAGATGCTGAATTTCTCTAAATGTCTTCATGTGTCCAGACAGTAGCTTGTGTTGCATCCTGTCCTTCTGCTGCCTAACTTGAGGAATTCCAGTCTCAGTTACTTTTTGATGACAGTCTGAGATCCGTAATGAGATTGGGACATCCTAGCTTTAATAAGTAATATTTGGGATTTGAAAATCCGTGATATCGGTTGAATATTAGACATTGAGCCAAGAGGTTAAAGAATCATGCAAGAAAAGAAATGTCAGCTGTCTTGAAAGCTAAAACTAAGGGGCCAATTCACAATTCAACTATTTTCAGATCCAATAGACTTTCCAAAATGGATCCAACTATAAATTCTGGTCTCTAACAGCAAATCAAAAACCAGGTTTTAATTTGATTGAGATTCTTTAGCATGACCTTGAAGAAACATTTACTGCTATAAAATCCTCTAACATGGCTGAATTAGAACAATTCCACAAAATATTGTGAACCAATAATCCTCCACAACAATCTAGAAGTTTCATCGCCATCACTCGATGACAGCTGTTGCCGCCAAGGGTGGCCCGATTAATTATTAGGTTGAGAAAGCAATTAGATGCTATGAAGATGTGCACCTGTACAAAACAATGTGAGGGCGATGTTACTCACAAACCACCTCTGGATATCTCTAGACCGGTATACCCATCAACGCTCATTCATGCAAAACGCTCGCAGCAGATGAACACAGACAGACTCCACTCTGAGGTGAGCTCCTGTCGAATGCTGCTTATTCATGCGCTCTGAAGACAAACAGGTTTCCCCTGAGGTACAGCGCACACTTATCAATTTATGATTCTGAGCTCATCCGCTGCCATTAGGTTCACACCTGATCCCGTGATCTTTTTCCTGTTTCCTGCCAGAAGCTGTAATGAATGAAGCATGAACACAATAGCTTATTAATTTTTTTTGACAGGGACATTCAAAGCGCCTCCTTGTAAGGATGCTTGATTTTATTTGATTTTATCTCATGTTATTGGCAGACATTGAGTCTGAAAGTTGCATGCAAGAAGACTTGAACTCCGTTTTTAAATCCTTCATGTGTGATGCATGTCTGCACACATTTCTGAAAAAATAGTGATGATATTGCTGCCCAAACCCCAACGGGGATAAAGAGCATGCAGAAGGAATGTCATATTAAAGCACCAGTAGGTATAAATAACATAATTGGCTTCAGCCATTAATTTTATGTAAGTGAATTAATTTCAAACACAACAGACAAGTAAATTAAACATCCAGAAACACTTGTACACAGTTAGTCTTGAGTTTTCCTCCAGGACATCAAATTTATTCAGTGAAGGAGAAAGTACATCAGACATTATGCAGTGAGCATCTTCAGAGTAAAACGTTGGATCAGAACTGAGATAATTAATTGATAAGAACCAGCGACTTCAACAAACAACAACAAGAAATACAGACATCTTCTATTTATGCACAGCTGTACACAGAAAATATGAATGGGCCAAGAAATGAACCCTGTGGAACACCCATGCTGTTTAGTGAACAGAAGCAGTGGCACACCAAGAAAATGTTCATAGGGATGTTCAGAGCAGGGCCAGTAAAAACTGTAGAGTACATAGCTCAAAGAAAATAAATAAAAATAAAAAAGAATTAAAAGCAAAGTAGTCTGAATTACTACCGACAGTTTTGCAAGATCCAGCGCAAATGTATTTAGAAAACTGATAAAAGCAACATCATTTTCAAAGTAACCGATGTCCTAGTTAAAGGTCTGTCTCTCTGGTTGTGTACTGAGAGCAACTGTCAGGGTCCAAGTTGCTCTGTGCCGCGTTGTTAGCTGGGATGTAGCAATGATGATAGCTTGCCAAATTCACAGGAAATAAAAGGAGCAGTAGGTTATTTTCACAGTAACTGTTCAGTTAAATTTACAGCCTTAAAAGTAAATTGATCCTCCATGTCAGTAACTTTCACCATCTATTTAAACCTGAAGACTTAATTACTTGTAATTTTGCCAGTTTGCCACTAATGCTGTCAGTTTAATAGTCAAGCTGTGAACGAGTCTTAAAGTCACTCTCCGGTCCAGATACACCATGTGTCTTAATCACAGCGAGGCCTTTTTCATCACGGCTCACTGGAAACAACCCCTAGTTAAAAAGCACAGACTCACTCCTGGAAGTTATTTCATTTTGCTGCTAAACAAGAAGATGAAAAGTCAGTCATGATGCATGCAGTTCCTTTGCTACATACGACCATTCTGATTTGGATAGCTTTCTTTAAAACTACTTTTTGAATGATCAGTTAGAAGAACTCTATGAACATGAACTGTAGATGTTTTGGATTGTCTCTGATCGTCTACCTTTCACCTCATGACTGCTTGAAAATGCAAAAAACAAAAAAGTCACTTAAAAATGTATACAATACTTCTATTTTAATTTATTGTCTTTGTATTTCAGGAAAAAAATACGGTTATATTCAATGAGTTGGACAGAATGCTGATTGTATTTGTAATTAAAATGAATTTGAATCAGCTATGTTGACTTGGGACCTTTTGTGTTATCGCTACACAACAGAGTGTCTCTCACTGCAACTATAGTTATGACTGGACAGCAAGGAAATAAAATCACATCAGTGCAGCATCAGCCTCAGAAACCACAAATGCATAAGTCATATTATTACATCCTCCCAGCGAACGACAACAAAGACCAGAAACCACAAAAACACACAAGCAATAATATGGATTTCATTTTGTGGTATTAACATAACCAGGGGAAGAATTAACACACAATCACACGCAGTCATACACGCCCACTAATTTTCCCTCTCCTCCACACCCCATACTTCTCGACATGCAATTAGATAAGTGAGTGCTCAACGAGCCACTCGACGCCCACGCTTCCATTTCAGAGCCGCTGTTGTATCTCTGAAGCTAAACTCTACGAGCCCACTTTGACCAAAATCTGTGCAATGCACCCCCCTTACGACATCCCCCAACCTTCTGCAACACACAGACTCACGTCCTGCTGTCCCACTCCAAACACCCCAACTTCCCCCTCTGTTATTCAAGGTCATGTGCTTTAATTTGTCAGAATGAAGGTGATTATTTGAACTCCGCTATCCAGGCGAGAAACTGACTAATCATTGTGAAACTGTTAGTACAAACATCTCCCTGCTGTAAAGTCATAATAACATGTAAGTGTGACTTCTTTTAGTTAACATATGATTACTAAACTAACTATTTAATTCTTCTGAAATCAGGAAGTTTGGTAAATATCTAAAAAAAGACATGGATGAACTATAACATTTGATGCTATTCCCAATGTACCGTACATTAAACCTTGAGTTAATTTGTTATACTAAAAAACTTATGATGAAACTTTTGACCATATAGTGGCCATTAAAACCCCAAATCATTAGCCTTCCTCCACCGTGTTTTGCAGTTCTTCTAAACTTGTGTGCTGATCTATTTTGTACTTAAACACAGTCTTCCAGATGTTTTGCACATCAGGGTAAAAATTTCAAATTGGTAAATGATGACTGGTAACATAAACTGATATAATCCTAGATGTCAGTTAAATTAGAGATCCCACCGTCTGAATACTAAAGAATTTTATGAAACATTACAGTGTGGCTTACCTTTGTCCTTCTTTTTTACATGTCCTGTCCAGTTGTTGTTGTTGTCTGTGTCAAAGTGAGATTTACCGTCACAAGGGAAGCATTACGGCTTTCCCATGATGCTCCTCTTCTCATGAAGCTTTATTAGAAATTGCTTTGGGGACGTTGGGTGGTTCATCGTGTGCAGAGGCTGCAGTCCTCGACTCGGCTGTCCTGGGGTCGATTCCTCGTCTCGCTCTAGAGTTTTCTGTGTGTTGGCAGCAAACTCTATCCTGTTTTTTTTGTCAATTTACTGTTGAATACAGACCACTAGTGGTAAAAAAAGAGAAATGCTTTAGATTTATTTCAAATGTAATGGACACAGGAGAAAAGAAAGGGAGGAAGAGGAGCCTTTTCCTGTCCATTTACTGTATAACAAAGGCCACTACTGCATAATAAAGACAAGGAGAAAGGTGTGGAAAAGATTTAAAGGGAAAGAAGGAAATAAGGGTGGAGGAGAGAAAGAAGCACAGAGAGATCACAAGTCAACACCCTTCAAGTCAGCTTCTAGACCTGCAGAAAGAGAGAAAAACTAAACCGGCAACTAACAGCACATGGATGAATGATAATAATTATGACATCACTGAAAAGTACACAGTACAATTTAATACAAGATGTATTTAGTGGCAACTGCATCAAATGGGTGTCTTTGAAAAACATCTGAATCTAAACATTTTAAATAAACTTCAACTCTCTGCTATCAGGTTTGGACTCACATCCACCTTCAGGCTGATGCAGTTGCCCAGCGATGGGTTTCTACTCGTGGTCATTTACATGATATTGGCATAAAAAAATTATTTTTTTATGCTTTTCAAAACAAGATAGTTAATTTTCCTGCCGTTTCCTGTGAGCACATTTCACTTAACAGATTACAAACAGAATGACCTTGGCACACCAAACACAACACCTCTTTTAAAAAAGAAAAAAACATATCAAGGTTTTCTGTGAGCTTCTGCTTGATTCTGTTAACATCCACATTCAGTTTTGCACCTCTTACAGGATGTGCATCATTGCTCTTTCCTCTCCGTTTAGCCTTCAGGATCTGTCTGCAGACTGTGATCTCTGCAGCAAAGGTAGGAAAAATATAACCATTGCCTGCAACATTAACCTCTGATGCCGTGGGGCTAAATTTCTCAGCTGGCTGGACAGCCTTTCATTTTTTACTTTCCCAAACAGGTCTGACAAGCACGCAGCCGTCAGGCAGCATTGGTTTAAAAACATGCAACACTTTGAAGGCATTTTAGGACAAAACTGACGGCAACTTTTGCAAATCTCCACGTTTGTGCTGATATGATTCATCTTCTCTCCCTGCTCTATCATGGCAGTTTTTTTTTTTTTCACTCTAACTGTGACCTTTTATACCAGCTATAAATGGCTTTGGCTTCGGGCATGTTTTGATGACACTTCATACAAATTATGCTGTTTTTTAGGCTTGTTGAACTCCAAAATGGACTGTAGGTGTAGCTCCTATAGGAGAATGACTTTAATGGATATTGTTCATCCAACAAGAATGACTTCATCGTTAGACACTGCAGATTTCAAATGTGTTCTTTATATAATTTAGCAGCTAAAATAATTTGCATCCAGTATGTCTTGCAATGTAAATTTATTTTCCAGAACTACAAGGACAATGTCAAATAAAAACACCTGAGTGTTTTACTCACTGTCAAAGGGCCACGCTTTGTCATATTATGTAATAATCTTTAGAAATAATTAAGTGCAACTTTAAATTCAGCATAAATTGCCCTTGTTAAATAGAAAAAAATGCCTTACATTTTATTATTATGGTAAAAAATGCAATTCCAGTCTAGCTGAATTTTTATCCTACTTATCTATGGAATTAATAAGTTCTAGATTTATGCTGTTCACTTTCAAAGCAGCAATTTATTGAGTTAATTTGGTTCTATTCAGCTCAACTCAAATTCTCAACAAAAATAATGTTAAGGAACTTTACAAGACAAACACATTCAACATATGAAATACAATTCAAACTTCTTTCAAATCAATTTATTTCATTCCATAATAATCCTGCCATAGTAAATTCAGAAGCAGTACCATTAAATCGAATTCAATCCTAATGCCGCAGTCTAATTCAGTAGTGGCCCTCTCCCATGGTGTACTATGGATTAGGTGGAAAAAGAAAAAAACTGGTGAATTGATATTTGTTGTGGGAAAGAAAAATAAGTAGTTAAGTACCCAGTTAATGCTTTGTCTAGGACAAACACAGAGCTGAACACAAAATCACTGAGCCAGAGGTATTTTCTATGGAACGAAACACAAAGTGAGTACATGTAGTAACTGGAATCAATCGTGCTGTTAGTGTCATGAAGTGGTGTAGGTGAGGTGGTGAGGCAAACGCTGGAGACCCAGGTAAGATATGGAGTGATGATGATTTAATGACAAATAAACAAGTAACAGAAATTCCACAACCGTGGCAGCACAGCTGAGCAGAAACACAAGGGCTAAATGCAGGTAGCGGAGAAGGCAACAGACTGGTGAACATAGACGAGGACCCGAGGAGGAACAAAGGAGACAGGTGGGACTAAATACACAGGGAGGCAATCAAGGGAACAAGACACACCTGGGGACAATCAAGGGGAGGACAGAGACACAGAACTCGAAATAAATACACAGAAAACTCGAAAATAAACACAGAAAAACACAGATCCTGACAGTTAGACCTTTTCCAGAAAAGTGATAGTGTTAAATACAAAATCACTGAACCAGTATCAGTTTCTATGGAAAGAATAACATACAGAACCAGAAAGAGACACAGACAAACACCCGACTGAGCAGATTGTACTTTCTCTTAAGGGGAAAAAAAATAAATAATAATTGGCAGCTATAGTTCTGACAAAGAGAAAAGAGATACAATTAAATACAGAATTGCTGAGTATGGAGCGGGCGACAGTAATATATATCGCCATTCGTGGTATCATCCAAGAAAGTGACGTAGAGGAAGAACTGAGCTAAGATTTATTCCTTTAGGAAAGAAAAACTGAGTAATTTAGAGCAATATCTCCATAAAAGGCTTCATCAAAGAAAAAGAGACATTTAACACATTTAGCAAACTTCCTGAAAGTCAATGATAAAAAGTAGAAGAAACTATTTTAAGACAGAGAACAGAGAGAGATAACCTCAAGAGCCGAGCAAAGAAAAGTGGCCGTCGCTCCTCCAGCTAAAGGCTCCAACTGCAAGCTTGATCAAAACAGGACTGGGTTTATTGTAGTTCCTAAAGATTCACCTGGTGCAATTGTCAAATCTTGTTTTGGCAAGAGGAAAACGCTCACTTTAGAGTTTACTATTTTCACAAGGGAAGTGTTATTTTCTGGTCTGTGATGGGTTTACTCCTTTAAAACTCAGGTCTCCACCGAAATCTCAATCAAATCTTCCCGGTAAAACCTCTTAGATATTTACCTACTTCAGCAGCAAGACCTGCTGCAAGGCACAAATATGTTAACTACGTCTTGCACTTGTGGTTTCGATTGTCTCAGTCACAGCTGAATGTGTGGAAGGAAGGGCACCTTGAGGGTCGATGGAGGGCCGCTGCCCTTCCAGAGGCTGACAGAGTCATTTGTCAAACGAGGAAGGCCATGAATTTACTCCACCCGCTGTCTTTCGCTGCATGTTTAACCCCCTGCACCACACACACACACACACACACACACGCACGCCACCTGCCCCTGCAATGCACGCGAGGGGATCCGGATCTGATGGAATTAGAGTGAGACAGGGAGAGAGTTTATTTAATTAAAAAGAGACAGGAAGAGGACTCCGTGACATCATTTCAATGTCGCCTCTCACCCCCCTACACCCGAAAATGTTAGCTGTCAGGCGCTCCATCTGGTAAACACACGACGCCCTCGCATTCACGTCCACACCCGGACCGACACAGACACCCGGGTTTCCACACTGAGTCCGCGGTTCAGATGAAAAGAGAAGACAAAAACGAGAGGAAACGCTCTTCCTTTCCACACATGTGGGATGTAAATCAGCTGCTTCAGTCCCACCATATGTCTGCGACATTCTGCCTGTGCCAGCGCTCATACATCAACTCATCTCTCCAAATCTCCCGACTCTGTCGAGCAGGAACACATGCGCGTTAGCTACTGTACAACGTGACGCCTCGGTTCACCCTGGAGGTCACAGAACCACAAACAGACTGAGTTCCTGTGTCGTTACAGAGGATGTCACCTGCAGGAAGCTTTTAAAGAAAGAAACTGCAGAATATGTTCACAAAGGACGGTTAAAAGTATTGGGGTTTTTTAACCTAATTTTCATTAACTGGAAGAAAAGTGACTTTCTCCAAGAGGTTCTTAGTGCGAAGAAGCTGAAAATTTGTATTTTAATTTATGATCTAAATAGATACTAATTACATATTTTCTTTTCTTACATTTTGGAAATTGTAAAATATCAGAAAGGCCTTAAAACAGAGCAATGATTTCAACCTGCAATAATTTCTATGTTCTACGAGAACTATGGAGAGAGTGTATTATCACTCACTAGTAATGAGACCATCCCCACATCATCCCCAGCTAATATTAAAAATCTCATTTCCCTAACTGACATTCCCTTTAATGATTGCTTCATTAAAACTACTCCGGAAATGGAAGCTCAATTTCCCTGCGATGCACAAAAAGACAGAGGCCATTGGCAACTATTTTAATTTCCATTGATTGCATTTTTTCTGATTTCAATCCTTTAAATACAACTGAGGCTGCAAACGAGTCTAGAGACACTGGAAAAAATGGACACTTAAATGACATACAGATTAATTTTTTTGTTTGTTTCCTTTTTATTGATTTCAATAAAACCCAACAACAATCACAGAATCATTTCGTCTGGACTGGGGAGAAAAAGGGTCGCACTGCGGCTTGAGACGGTCTAAAAGGGCTTCTTTCTATTGGAAATAGAAGAAGAGAAAAAGCATTTTATATTTCCAATGAAAATGAAAGACTCCAGATTCTGGAGGAAGAGTGAGAAGGGGCAGAGTCCATGTTGCTTGAGGCCCAGTGATGATTTCATTTGCTTTTATGGAGATACTTTAATTTTCCAGCAGGACTTTGCACCTGCTCACCCATCCAAATATGCTTCCTGATTTAACGACCAGTGGAAAGAGACTGGTCAGCAAACTGACCTCACCTGAACCCCATTCATAAAATATTGTATTTAATATTGAAGTTCATAATTAATATGAGTTTGAAATTGAAATAAAGGAAATTTACATTGATATTTCAGTGATATGAGTTGTATTTGTTTTCTCTTCGATGCTACGGATCAATTCGACCGCCTCTAGTTTTCATGCGTACCAACGAGTCTATTTATTCAATTGCCCTTTTAATTCGTTTTTCTGTACAAATGGTTCTTAGTGGCTGTTAAACTTTGACACAAACATGCTACTCCTTTTCTGATTCCATGTGTCGGCATTTTTGGACTTCTGTTTTGTACTTAGTTATACCAGGTATGCAATACATTTTCCTCTACTCAGCTTTTCTATACCAACCATAAAATTGAGGCTTTTTGTAGATTCACCCTCTAAAATAAAAAATAAAACTGTGACTTCCATATAAAATCACCCTAACCTGAGTTATTGAAACTCTGGAAAAGCTTTGGATTGATACTCCAAAAACTGATGGTGATCATGAAGAAAACACGCGACTATAAATTCAGTTCATTAGCAGATGCTTGACACTCAGAGGTCTTTTGTCACCTGGCTGCTAAGTGCTACATTAGCCACCTGCAGGTTGAGATGGATTAATGTGATAGTGAGGTAGTAATGATTTCCTAACAAGGTTTTTATTCTCTGGACTCATCAGATTCAGGATTCAAGAATAAACTAAGAGACTAAACACAAAGTAACAAACTAACATGGCGACACCTTAGTAACAATGATAAACAGAAATGAAATGAACATGGAGAGACCAATAGAACAGAAATAACATCCAAAGATCGTGACAACCTTCACTGTTCAATCTATAAAGCTCTTTTTTCCTTCCCTGCCTCCAAATTAGTCATAGGATCATTAATTAGACAACAAATACTAACAGCATCATAATCTTCCTCTTGGCATTTCTTTTTTAACTTTGCCTTTGAACAGTGTGTAGATTGTGTGTGGTCTTGCAGTAGTAATGATTTATGTGTTTTCATTTCTGCAGATTCCCTCATCAGTACATAATATTAATGTTAATCTTTTTTGGTAATCTTTGCTGTTTATTAACAATACCAGTTTTAAAACCCCAATAAAAAAGGTCTTAATGAAGCTTTAGATTAAAAATGAGTTTTATGGAAGTTGTTTGGTTTTTGATAGCCAGTGATTCTGGTTGGGTTATGAACAGTAAAGCCTTTTAAAGCAGCTGATGATTTGCTCGATCTGTATTCCGACCAGGTTTCAGAGCAGTTTTAGGATGATGTATGATCGTCTCCAGATCCCCACCGAGTCCACTGTATCTCTGTAGCGTCATGTTTACTTAGCCCAAGGATCCCAGCACAAACGTGCATGGATAGTTAAACAGTTTACAGTCCAGGTGTTGCTTAGGTGTGAGCAATTTAATCGGTTTATCCGCAGACAATGTGTTGCGAGGGTGTGATTGTGTGTGTGTGTGTGTCGGTTTCCCTCGCAGCTTCCCAGCACTGAAACTCTGAGGAGAAGAAAGATGTTATATGCAGGGAAGTTTGCTTCATCTGTCTCAATGAGAGTGTTATGGATAGTCTGGGCAGAGAGAGCCTCCTGTGGAGGGATCAGTGGCTCAGAGAGGAGAGGAGGTGTACATGAATGCAGTGAAACACAGCGGGAACACTTCTTACACATGAGCTGGTGACCTTTTTTAGCTCTGCTCCATTTCACCACATAGAAGACGCTAAGTATTACATAACACTGAAGTGACATTATTCTGTACATTAACACCCCCGCTCTTCCCATCTTCTGACAGATCAAACCTGCTCTTATTTGCGAAGGACTTCGAAGATTTCTTTTACTCTTCAGCTCCACTGCAGGTCGATGGTACAGTTAGAGATTAGGAACATAAAACAAAAAGACATATTTCTCTCCTGCTTACTGTTGTGTTCATGTTTCCATGACTACAGCTCAGTTGAGGCAAATTCAAACCCCCATTTTACTCCCAAGTATAAAACAATTATTAATAATTTTATTGATAATTATCTTATTCTTTGGCTAGTCTGCAACTTGTGACAGAGTATTAGGATCATATTAAGAAAAATAAAATAAAATACAAATATTTACGAGAATATAGTCATATGACAATAAACTTCCTTTGTTATAAATAACACAAGAATAAGATTGTAGAATCGCAAGAATAAAGTCATAATATTACAACTTTATTCTTGTATTATTTCAACTTTATTCTCGTTCAACTTTATTCCTGAATAAACTAAAGGGCATAAAACCCAAAGTAATAACAATTTGAACCTGATTTAATTCCTCATAAAAAGTTGACTTAGAAACATCTTCTAAAGATGAAAGTGATGACAAGTCTTTAAAAACCAGACAAGAAGACCACTCGGAAACTCTGCAGCAAAATATCTCAACTAAACCAGGAGAAGCAGGGAAGACACCGTGTCTTTGTTCTGTTCAAAGGTTAAAAAAAGAAATCCCCATTCGAAGGTTCACAAGTTAACACGCTCTATTTCATTCTTCCATTCTCCATTTCAAGGGCACAAATGACTATGTTACTGTCTATTGGCCATTTCACAGGGTTGTTATGTGTGGAAAATGAAATCTTGAAATCTTGCAGTCATATTAAGGTTGCCCGGCAACAGACAGAGACTAATTTCTCCTGATCAGGAGACAGTCCATTATATCTGTCAGTAGATGTTTGTGTTTCCATGATGTAAATGTGGGAAAAAACATGTTTTTAAAGAAATATAAAAATAACTTTGTTAAAACGGATGCCAAGTTTCTCCTTGCATTTTTTGAATCACATAAATTGTCCCATAATCAGACAAATGTTTATCTCTGTTATTCTCTTTGCTCATTGTAAGTTTCCTTATGGTGAAGTTTTCATTAAAGTCTCTTTCATCTGCATGCTTTCTGCATTTGGGTCGTCCTTAACAACCAAACATGACACTTGGGCAGTCAAACCTCATTTTAGATTAAGATTTGATCAAACCTGATAGCGGATGTGAACTCAATTAGACCGAATGCTGGCACTGAATCAAAAAGTGGCTAATGAAAGTATTTCTAGCTGCTTATTACAGCTATTAGTTTTTGTTGCATTTTTCTGTTTAATATTACGGGTATACATCACACAGAAGGTGGAAGAAACTAATATGATTCGTCATGGTTCTGAAATTTTTTACGTCATAAAAGCAGATTTTTTTGCTCCAGTATAGAAGTATAAGACTGAGCTAATCCTGTCTAAAGAGTGCCACAGGAACAATTAATGATTCCTAATCTGCAATATAAAAATATTGATATCAGCAGTCTCATAAGATGGTTACTTTCTGGCATCGAACAAGAAGGAACTGAAAATGTTTCTGTCATTTAACAGAAGTGCTGGTGTGTTCAGGCACAGGAGCCGTCAGGAAAAGTTGAATTAAAAACTTTTAACACTGGTATTTTCTTCTAAACCCTTTGTCTAATTTATCAAGTGAACTCCACAGAGAAGTCTTCTTCACGGTACATGGAAATTAGAGGGAGACACAGGGGGTCATGCTGAGACAGATCGGAGCAAAGTAGAATCAACCAGGCAGCACGAGGCGAAACCATCAGGGAGGCTGTAAAACAGAAGGAATGTTTTTTATAACCCACTGACAGGCACACAGATTGTTCTCGAAATATGTCAACATGGACGAGCGCCGTTACTGGAAGCCCCCGCCCCCGTTAGGAAGCGGTGGTGGGATCACAGTGATTTTTGCCCTATCTTGTAATAAAACCCTGCTGATGGACTGGGATGAGGTGAGAGATCATAATAATAAAAAAAAAACGAGAATCAGGAACAACGAGTGCCGGAGACAATCCCTTCTGCTGCTCTCGAAAATGACTTTCATTGAATAGCTCTGCTGTTATGTTCCATTTATTGCATCACGGGGATATATAAAACCACAGAGAGTTTTGCCGAAACAAATCAACAGAAAATGTGTAAATATTAGGGAGAAAGCAGATAATGAAAGCATTCCATCAAGTCCTGGATTTTTTTATCTTTTTACTTTTCCTGTTTAAGCCCATATTGGTGCTACAGATGAAATTGTAGCAGGGATGGAAGGCAACACATCAGAGGAAAATCCACTATTGGTGGAAGAAAATTGTAGTTTATTGGAGGAAATAACAGAAACTTCAGGGCTGAGGGAAACAGACTACTGTTTGATGTCACGATAGTGAAGTTTATGCTTTCCTCATTAAAAACCTTTCACTGTGTTTTCAGCTTTCAAGGGGAAAAAGGAATACATGTGCAGGAATTAGTACTTTGTTGATAGGACCAAAATGCAGACATGAACTTAAACCTAAAATCTTTGCCCTTGTTTTTATTAGATTCATAATAAACTAACTGAAGTCAAATTACCAAATTATTAAAAATAAAAAAAACCTCCAAGGAAAACGTATCGGTATTAGAAATGGTGTCTTTGATACGTCAGAATCTAAGAATTGAGAATTTGTTGTGTATTTACTTGTTATTGGATCAATACCAAAATTCCCAGTCTTGCACACACCTATTGTTAAGATGGCCCAGTCAAAGTCCTGACATATTTTCAATTGAGAATCAGTAGTGATGCTTGGAAATGAATGTTCACTCTCCATCCAGTCTGAAGGAGCTTCAGTTATTTTGCAGAGGAGAAAGGGTGAAAAAAATGTTACTACTTTGTATTGACTCATCACATAAAATCTCAACAAAATACTGACAAATGAATCACAAGCTGACCTTCTTTGCAGAAGAGGATCAGATTTCTCTTTTGTGATCAGAGTCTGTTACTAAGGGGTTAAGGCACCCAGGCAGTTCCACATAAACCCATTTCATTTACCTCTCCAGTGCTCCCAAACAGCACCTATGACTCTCGGTTACAGGTAAGTGCGACTGAGTTAAATGGCCTTTCCACTGCAGGTGATTGTTGATGACTTGAGCTGGAGGGCAGGACGAAGGAAGGATGAAGGTCGGTTGAACCGGAAGAGAGAATTAAAACAACCGGAAGAAAGTGAAAAGGGGAGAGAAGAGAGAAAACCCAGTTGAAAGTGAGCGACGTGCCACTGCTCTGCAAAGCACCTGCAGTGACACTGAAAACCAGCTGAGAGTGCTCTGATTGATTTATGGTTTTGAATATTTTTCAGATCATTTTAGTAATGGCACCACGGCGCATGGGTGTGTGTGCGCGTGCACGCATGTGTGTGTGCGCGCAGAGAGCATCGCAGGCAAAGGTAAACAACTGTAAAAGCAATTTCACAGCATCTGCGTAGGAGAGTTTTTGTATAACCGCAGGAGACACATACCTACAGTATGCTGTGGAATTATAACATTTTTAAGATTGCTGTACGGCGATGAAAAAATAGAACCACAACAGAGGCTCATCGGGGAATCTCTAATCTGGGAAAAAACATCAAAGCTTTGAAGTACAAAACAGATGAGGAAAGCCTGAACACACACGCTCTACATATGCGCACACTACACTGCACTCAGTTTTAACATGTTTCAAATGAAAATGACCTGTGCTTGCGGTGTAAGCCCCTCCACTGCAGTTTCCTAAAAAGGGAGCAGGATAATCACTGGTTAGACTGTTAAACTTCCAGTTAAAAGGAAAAGTTGTGTCTGCACAATGCAGAAAAAAAAAAAAATTGGTTCTGTAACCAGTTGTTTGTATAATTTATTTGTAAAAATAAAAAAAAAACTTAAAAAATACATCCATTTGGAATTTTATGAGTCTAATAGCCGACTGCTGCAGCAAAGCAGCCCGAAGCCATGACAGTTTTTCCCATACTTTACTTGTATGTGGTTTATGCAAAACATGTCCCCTATCTACACATAATGTACTTTTTGGTTAATTTGTCCAAAGAACATCACACAAGATGATCTCCCATGACATTTTGAGATTTTTTTGCCCTTTTTTCTTTCAGAATAAACTTGCTTAGGCAGCCAGCTTAGTGTTGTAAAAATTCATAATGAAAATGAATATGCTGAGAACTCAGCTCCTATATTATGTAGGATGTGTGTGTGTGGACAGATTGAAAATAAGGGAGCAGAAAGAAAATGGTGGCTGAGGAGCCTTGCAGAGGTAATTTGGTTTCCTTTGCTACACAAGGACACTCCTTTGGAAACAGTGGGCAACTCCATTTAGTTGTGTCAAAGAAGCCAGCAGGCTTAGCAAGGATTAGACAGCAAGCACAAGAAATCCGCCTGCCTTTAATAGGAACAAGCAGAGCAGCGAAACAGAGTCTCATCAGCATAAGGAAATTATAGGTCAGTTACAAAACACCTTCTTTGGCCTTTGAACACATTTTCACAGGGCTTCAGCCTCCTTTTACAGATTAACGAAGCTCATATCTGGTCTCAGATGATACAAAGGAAACCTACACTGCAGGAACTGAGCTTCTGATTGTGGTCTACTTAATACATGACACATCAAATGTAAACTTTTTTTGTAATATGCAGACTGTTAGTTATATCTACCTAAGTTACATCTTTCCAAGACAGAACTATTTGAATTGTTTGTTTCTCTTCGACTTTACAGACAGAAACACCGATATGACAAATGAGGAATTTTACAACCAAACGGAACATAAATCATTGTCTTTCTTGATTTTCTTAAATAATAACAAACATGTTTTTAACTGTAGTACTGAAACAGAATTGGACAGAAATGAAAAAAAAAAAAAATACAGTGAAAATACAGTAAATCTGGTCTTCTTCCTGTTCCTGTACTTGCTAATGTAAGCAGTGCAGCACAGCCAACCCATACAGGAAGTTTGAAATGCACTAAGTACATTGTCATAAGCTACTACTATGTGTAAGTTTTGCCATGCGGAAAGCGCACAGCAATTTCCGGACTATAGAGCGCACCTGATTATAAGCCGCACCCAGTACATTCTTAAAGGAAAAACCATTTTTGTACATACATAAGCCGCACCTGTGTATAAGCCGCATGTGCCTACATACAGACGGTACACAGAAAGAGTTTTCAAAGTTTTAGTAATATACCTTAGCTTTTT
>CAEFZY010039316.1:0-29221 GCA_903066815.1 Brachyrhaphis roseni
AGATAGATAGATAGATAGATAGATAGATAGATAGATAGATAGATAGATAGATAGATACTTTATTGATCCCCATGGGGAAATTCAAGGTAACGCTGGTTATCTTTTAGCATATGGTAGCTAGTCATTAATAATGCTAATCAACCAGTGGCAGTAAGTTTAAAAAACTTTTTTTTTTCTTCACAAAATCAAAGTCTTCAGTGACTTTGTTTCTATCTGCCAGCTCTATCTGCCAGCTCTGTTATAAGTTCTTCATGAGTTGTCTAATTGTCAAATTTAAGTTTCCAATAAATGTTTAATAACATTTATCTAGGACTTTCAGTTTTGTTTCAGTTTTAGGTTGATGGATGTCTGACTATAGCGACCATTAATTGTGGCACAGATAATGGAGAATTGGTGATTCATGTTTCCATAATTGTTTTAATCATAACTTGTTTTTTTGTAATTTATAAAAAGTAGTGAATTTCATGAACCTTATCCTCTTGAAAAACAAGAACTAAGAAACGACGATTAAATATTTCCTCTTGGATAAAATTGTTTGAAAAACACCATAAAATGTGGAAAAAGCAATGTTGCATGAGAAAACAAGCTTTGTTTATGGGAACTTTTTCATTATAAAACCCCCATAATGACATGTTGAGTCTTTAAAAGGCTATTTTTGAAAAGATAAATAAAAAACACACCACAACAATTTAAAAGGAATGCATGTGTGCAGCGCTGCCATCACAGCGAGGCGCGGTACAGTCACCCGTACCGTCTTTCTGCAGCTCCCAGTTGCAGTCCATCTGTCTCTCAGCTTGGACCCAGTAGCGGCTGTCTGTCCACAGAGCCGCCTTGGTCTGAGTGACAACAGCAGTGCCTGGAAAAAAGTGGGACAACAGCTGCACTATGAGGTGGTCGGTGTTTGATTACCTAAACCTATAAATATCAAACTTTATACTGTATGTGAAAAGCCATCCTTAAGCTCTTTAAATGTAAGTTACAAGGTATTAATTATCCTTCCATTCATCCAAAATTCTTCAAGACAGTTCACTTTTGTGTCAAACATGACATCAAGATTCTTGAACTGTTCCGCCTGCAATTTTCTGGTCTTTAGAGGTGAAATATGAAGCCTCCTTGAACGGGTTATGATAAACCTATGGGCATCACAACACATGTTCATCACATTTTTTGCACAAAATTATTTTAGTTTGGTCAGTTCTGACTGTTTTGAGCTGTTTTAGGGCCTCTGTCACTTTAAATCCAAATTAGCAGCAACTGGCCACGCCCCTAATTCATCATTTACACTTGCATATGAATATGGCTGCAAACAGATGCGCAATTATACAATCATATATCTTCGAAAAGCATCAGTAAAGCCTCCTGCATAACCAACAAGAATGCAGCAAGTGGTTTCTGAATGGTAAGTCAACAACAAAACTCTTGTTTTTTCCTGCAGCCATTGTACAGCGCATACAGTGGTAAAACCAGCTGACCAAATGTGCTGGAACTCAGCTTGGGTTGCTAGGTGACGGTCTGGGCTGGGCTGCTGTTTCTAGGTAACAACGCAGTGCACACTGATTATGACTCAACAATGGGGAGGCTTTTGAAACAGCTTGTTTTCTAGATACAAAATAAACATTCACTTACTGCCTAAAAACAGCTGGATGGTGTTTTTAAGCCCTTGAGCTGTTTTTAGAAGCAGCAGCATAAAAACATGCAAAATATGAATTTTACATAATAGGTTTCCTTTAAACTGTGCCATCTTTGGGATTTTGCAAGGGATTAGAGAAAGAAATGAGAAAACTGTTTTTGTAACAAGCGGCAAGTCTAAAATGATGTGCAGAGATGAGCGTGGTTAAATTACTTTTTTATGCCGCATTGATGAATGTGACATGGCTTAGAAAAGAAACAAATTGGAAATGGTCAGGAAACATAAGTGGAAAAAAACTGTCACAGCTCATAGAAAAACTCTAAAGAAAATATGATTTTTTTTAAAATATATGTGCCTGAAAAACATAGAAAGGAAGTATGGCCTTCCTTTCCCAACTTTGTAAAGTAGAACTTACTAATGCCAGGTTGGATTCTGGTCAGTTTGCCTTTACTGCATTAAATCTTTTAGAAAATGTTGGAAACATTTGTACTTCACAAAGTTGTTGCAGAATTGATTATCGTAAATCCACAACTCAAATCCCCTGTTTCACCACAAGTTGAACTCTGAACTTGTGGTGAAACGCCAAGCGGACCGTAGATCGCTCAGAAGCGGGAAGTGGACTACAGCGCAGGGCATTCTGGGTAAATACAACCAAAACAAACGCGCTAGAAGGAGAACTAGCTTCTTGTCTCTTACCAAAGACAAAATAGAAATCCTACAACTGCTAAATTCTGACACTACTTTTTGTTTATATTTTGTGAAGAAGGAAGTTGTGCTCAGTGTCTTCTTCTGTGGTTTTGTGTTGTTTCTTTAGTCGTTCTTGGTGCAGCGCCACCACAGGTGAGGAGGGGAACATGTTTTTCAAAATAGTGCTGTGTGAAAACAAACAACCAGAGGTGGGTAGAGTACCCAAAAATTGTACTCAAGTAAGAGTAGCACTACTTAAACATTATTTTACTCAAGTAAAAGTGAAAAGTAGCTGTCCAAGAAATTACTTAAGTAAGACTAAAAAAGTATTTGATCAGAACATCAACATTATGCGGAAATTTTTAGATATTTTAGGAACCAAAATAAAAATAACTCAAATGAGTAATAAAAAATAACAAAATCAGGCAAGAGATTTTTTTTCCCCAGTTTCTTTCAATAAAAAAAAACTTATGAAACTTTGACAAAAACTGCAGGTGTGTGTCTGTGTCTGGTGAATTTTTGG
The DNA here is from genome assembly GCA_903066815.1 of Brachyrhaphis roseni. Classification (NCBI taxonomy): domain Eukaryota; kingdom Metazoa; phylum Chordata; class Actinopteri; order Cyprinodontiformes; family Poeciliidae; genus Brachyrhaphis; species Brachyrhaphis roseni. Next base: position 2,841 of record CAEFZY010039316.1, read on the forward strand.
TTAAAACGTGTTTGTTTTTCTTTCAGTGGAGATTCCAGAAATTTTACTCAGGTAAGAGTAGAAATACTTCATAATAAAATTAATCAAATCAAAGTAAAAAGCACAGGGCAGTAAAAATACTCCTGGAAGTACATTTTTTCCAAAAAGTTGCTCAAGTTAATGTAATTGATTAAATGTCACTAGTTACTACCCAACTCTGCGAACAACACCAGCTAAAAATGTAACACATGTTGTAATTTTGATCCCTAATTGAACTCTAAGCCCCAGAACATTAGAAAAACCCTGATTCTGATTTATTGACACATGGAGAGATAAAAACACATTTGTTGTTTATGCCAAATTTTGACTCTGACAGCTGCAACAAAAATCAAAGCCCATTAAAACAAGCAACGTTTTTACAAGCTGCAGTTTCAACGAGCCTCATGTTTCCTTTCTAACTAACTTTCAGCTCATCCTCCTTTGACATTTAATGTCAACAAGGCATTTTTTGTCCAAATAACCGCCTCTCACCGGATATTTTCTCTGTTTCAGACATTTTTCTGTACGTCTGAGGGATGGTTATGCTTTAAATTACCCCGGTATTATATCAGCAGATTGTGACATATTCAAACAAGCCCATCTGGCACCAACAACCGGGCTGCAATTTGTGATAAAAAGCAACAGAACAGATGTACCAAATAAAGTGGTGAGATCATATTTAATCAACAGCTGAGTAAACCACTGAAATAGACTCATTTTCCACACATTTTGCACAGCTTTGTAGTGGCGTGTTCAGGTATAAACCTCAATTTACTGGGGCTGAAACGACTACCGGTAATTGAATTAATCACAATTAATTGATTATTTAAATAATTGTCAACTGACTTAGTAGTTGATTAATGGTTAATTTAACTATGCAGACTCAAAAAAGGCCATTTACTGAATGAACAACATATATTCAGAGCAGTAATTAAGCCAAAACTGTACAAAAATATCACCATTTTACATTTAGGTTAAAAAAATAATATCTCTGTCTGTAAATATCCTCTACCCAGACGACCTCAAGTGGCAGGTTTAGATTCACCTGGTTCAAAAATCTTAATAAGAATCTGTTGTTATCTAATTATTAATCAATTAATCTGAAAAATAATCACCAGATCAGTCCTTCACTGTGTTGATGAGAAACAGAAAGTTATTGATGTTGATGCATCCTTTGCTACAAATGATCAAGCATTCACTAAAGGAAAGCTGTTATTGTATTTTAGGCAATGAAATGTTTATTTTCTTATTTTAAAAAAAAGTAATTAAATGAGTTATTTATTTGCATGTGTATGAAAATATGCAGAATTTGCCAATTTTTTCATTTGATTAATCAATTAATTGTCAAAAATAATTGATTAATATAATCGTTACATGCAGTCCTCGTTTTACTAATTAGATTTTTATATAAATCAAATTTGACCAGCCTGGTAAATCAGCAGTCAGGTTACTCTGCGAGGACAGTCACCATGAATGAGAGGACGCAATTAAAGAGCGGGTGAAAGCGCTGAAAACAAAATGAACGACGAGTTGGTGAGGATGTGGGATGAAAGCAGAGGAGCTCGGATGTGGAGGAGGACGAAGATGAGGAGGAGGATTGTACCTGCAGAGCCAGTAAAACCAGTCATAAAGGCCATCCTGGCGTCACGTGGGGCGATGTATTCACTCTGACAGAATAAACAAAAAAAAACAAGCTGCAAATTAAAACCACATAAAAGCAAACAAGGATTTTAAACCCGGATGGATTAATTATGACAGCCGGCAGATGTACCAGGTGAGCATCAGTGCCAGGAATGATGTAGGCAGAGACATTCAGGGGCAGCATTTGGGCTCGCAGCTCCTGCAGCTGGATAGACGTATTTACTGCTGTGCTGGGGAGATACTGCAAGAAACAGACAGGAAGAACGATGAGGCGCTCACAAAGCTACACATTTCATTAAACCCAGCAAGCTGCTGAATTATCTCCTTCTCTATCGTCCTCTGTAATCATTAACGCTGGGTGAATCCACTGAGGGCAAAGTTGCTTTATGAAAAACTGCAGTTTATTGTTTACTGCTGAGTCTCACCGGTGGAATCAGAGAACAGTTCCTCTCGGTTCGTTCATATGCAGCGGCGCAGAAAAGATGACCTGAAAATACATGAAAACAGAGCAAAAAGAAAATTATAGATCCTGACTCAAAAGCAGCTCTAAACAATTAGATCAGCTTTGACCTAAAGGAACTCTGTGTTTCAGCTGTTTTACAGTTTCCTGGAAGTTTGTTCCAGATTTGTTGTGCAGAGAGGTTTGTTTCTGTGCAGACAACGAGTCAAAGCTGAAGATTTACAGGCACAAAAAGTCAGAATAAATGGAAATCAGAGCACAATTCTGCAAGACAACAATCAAACTTTCTGTTATCTATTTGTTCAGACGCAGCAGCTCTGAAAAACGAACTGCAAGATCATGAAGACGGAGAAAAAAAGACAGGAAAAGTAACAATGTTGTAACTTACTCTGCTGAACTGTGTTTTTTAAACATCTCTATCAATCAATCAAGCAGATTTCAGCAACAATGAGCGCTTTACATCATAAAAACACAAAATAAGAAGTCGCCAATTCAGAAACAAGTAACAAACATTACATTTTGTTGAATTTCATAATCAAAATCATCAATACACATCAAAAATGTCTGTAAATGTTTCATTAATTACGGCTATAAAGCAACTCTAAACGAATAGGTTTTCAGCATTGATTTAAAGGAAGTCAGTGTTTCAGCTGTTTTGCAGTTTTTTGGAAGTTTGTTCCAGACTTGTGGTGCGTAGAAGTTTGCATCTGTGCAAGATTTATGAGCACAAAAAGTCAGATAAAGGATTTTGATGATGAATTTCATCATCAAAATGATCAATCCACATTAAATACATCAGTAAATACTCCACTGATTATGGCTCAAAAACAGCTCTCAGCAAAAATATTTTTAGCGTTGATTTAAAGGAAGCTCAATGTTTCAGCTGTTTTGCAGTTTTCTGGAAGTTTGTTCCAGATTTGCGGTGCGTAGAGGTTTGTTTCTGTGCAGACAACGAGTCAAAGCTGAAGATTTATGAGCACAAAAAGTCAGAATCAAGGGAAATCAAACTGCAATTCTGCAACACAACTCAACATTTTCCTAAAACTGTAAACCTGTTTTAGTAGCTCTAATGTTGCAGCAGCAGAAAAGAAGACAAACTCTTTACCGCTCAGTGCGACCACAGAAGCCGCCCACAGCCACGCAGAGGAAGGCATCTTCAGCTGCACGCCGCTCTCAGACTGCCGGCCGACCTGATGTGCATGCAGGTTATGTGACGAGGAGCCGGGCGATGTTGTGAGCAACTGTGTGTGTGTGTGTGTGTGTGTGGAGAGCCGCCCTCTCTCTCCCTCCTCCTGCTCCTCCTCTTCCTCATTGCCACTCACTCTCTGCTCTCCCTGTGGCCCTTCCTGGTAGGACTCATGAGCAGAGAGCGGATTTTAAGAACAACTCTGTGTCACTGTGACCAGTCATCTTGTTATTTCAATGTTTCCCTCGTCAAACGTTATTTATTGACTCATTGACTCAAAATACACAACGTCTTTTTTTTGGTCAGATAGGAGAACCAGAATTATATTTTTTATGTTAATTATCTAAATAACAATAGAGAGAATTTAAAAAAAAATTCAAAATAAGAAGTTTACGTACATTTGTTGTGTGTTTTCATAAATTAAAATGCTCTTTAAAGCTGCAGCTCGTAACTTTAATCAAAATATATTTTTTATTATTTGTTGAATCTCTTTATGTTGTGACAGTAAAATATGAGACAGATAATCTATATAAAAAAAATGGAGCTTCCATGAATTCTCCGAGTGCTAATTAGAAACAACCAATCAGAGCCAGGAGGCGGGCCTTAGTGCTATCAATCACTACTCCCACTTGCTCTCCAGTCATGAATGCTAAGGTGAGTTAGCACGACTATCGATGAAGACAAAGGGTTTTTCTGTAACAGTAAGTTGTTTCTCCACCATTAACACATTTAGCAACGAGTACATAAGTTTGATTGACAGCGCTAAGACCCGCCTCCTGGTTCTGATTGGCTGTTTTTGGTCAGGAGCAGTGCGCTACTTTAGACAGCGACGGTAGCTCTGGAGGTGGAGGAGAAAGATATTTTCACAGATTATGTGACTCGTACAAATTGTCACATAACAGTTTCAACAAATATGTATAAAAGATTTTATAAAAGCTACCCACTGCAGCAGCATCATGTAAAACCGACATGTTTCAGCTTTACATCATGTAATAACGTTATTCTCTCATCAAAACATACCTGGAGCTTTGCTCTGATTATTTCATCCATATTTGAGAAATAATTTAATCTCCATGGAAACCATCGGAGACTAAGCGCTTGGTCTCTGATCGCCCTCCATGCAGTTCCTCCAGACTAGCAGCAGCAGCAATTAGCAAACACCTGGCAGAGCTGCTGAGCTCATCATAGGAACTATTTCTCTGTGGAGAAAGTTGAAAACTTCTTAAAGAGACAGAAGCCCAATTTCAAGGCATAAAATTGCAAAGAACAATCTACTTTATGCCATATTTGATAGTTGCTTGATTGTTCTATAAAATAGTCCTATGTGGCTGGAAAACACATAATACTGCTCCTTTTAGGCTTTTAACTATTTACATCCTGATCTAAAATATCTTTTTCAAAAGTTTATTCATCAAACACAGTCTATTCTGACGAAACCAGAAAATTACAAACACAAAAATGCACAACTTCTTCTTCAGCTGTTTAGGTCAGTTAGGAATGGAGGTGAGAGGAGTATCCAAAAATTATACGCAAGTAAGAGTAGCACTATTTCACCATACGTTTAACTAAAGTAAACATAAAAAGGAGTAGAAATTACTCAAGAAAGAGTAAAAAAGTATTTGGTAAAAAGTTTACTCAAGTACTGAGTAACTGCCTTTAAACTGGGAAAAACAAGTAAAATACGATAAATCAACGGTACAACTGTGATAGCTTTACATTTGATTTACCATATTTTCTGGACTATAAGTCGCCCTTTTTTCATAGTTTTCATATTGTTTTCTTTCTTTATGACGCATTTTGTTGACTGATGCTTTAAATGTTAATTCTTCTTGACAAAAGTTACATAAAGCAAATAAAATCAGAGATCCAAGTAGCTGCAGAGCTTCACCTGCAGGCTGCTGTTGCTGGTTTATTAATGTGGAGCTCCAGATTTACGCTCCTACTGTCCCACATGTCACTGAATCGACCCGATGTTGTTTTTTATTAGGTGGCAACTCTGTGTTGCTCTGAGACTCACCAGCTTTGAAGATTTCTTCAAAACCTGGCAGAGCTACAGACCAGCAGGCTGTTGTCTTCCTGACTGTTTTCTCTATTAGAAATGAAGAAATCTAATTTAAAAAATGAGAAAAACCTTGTCAGACTCAAAGCACCTTCTTGTTTCTTCTCACAGAGATATTTTTAGACATCATGAGACCCAGACACTAACGTTGGACATCTTATTATGTGGAAAGAGACCAAAACATCTGATTATAATCAGCATGCATGCCACACAGCTCTACGTTTGTAAGGCTTCATCTAACCACATGCAGCTCAGTTTGGATCTGTTTTAAACCCCCAAAGGAACAACAAGAGTCAGAGAATTAAGACAATAAAAGGCCAAGTGGAGTTAGAGAGCGACCAGATGGAGTCGGGCCCAAAGGTTTCAGGCAGAACCTTTAAAAAGGAGCAACGGCGGTCCATTAATGTCAACAAAGTCAGCTTTTAGCTTCAGCAAAATGTGACCTTGATGTGCATCCACTCTGTTGTTTTAGGTTGTTTATGTTTAAAGTGTAACTACTCCACCTACGAAAGCATAACTACGCTCCTGGCAAATATAAAGAAAAAAAAATGTGAAAAGTGGGAGGAGCCAAGATACACTGAGGGGCGTGGCTTAGTGTGCAACACAAAAACACAAAAAAAATCCTGCAAACCTTCAAGCAACAAAACAAATGCAAACAAAAAATGTGGCAATTACAAAAAATGCTACAGTCATAATTAAAATGCTGCAATGACAGGGAAAAGGAGCAAAACGGGGAAATGCTTCAAACAGCAAAACCAACAGTAAACTGTCTCCACAAAACAGAAGTGCTCCAGACCACTAGGGGGCGTCGAACAAAGAACATCAGACAGTTTGTGTTCACTCGTCCATAAAAGTACAAAAAAATGGAGATAGTACATTTAAGAGAAATTGAGATTTTTTAAAAAATTCTTTCTTTATATCAAACGAATAAAAAAAAAACAACAACCACAAAATACAAAGAACGAATTCACTTAAATTATTTAGACAAAAAACAATGTTTTTCATCATAAGAATCAGTCATTTTATCTACCGTATTTGTTCAAAAAGGAGAAGATTAATGAGAATAATTGCTGACATACGGCTGAGAGAGAGAACATGACATGTTACGAGTCTCTACAGGTCTGGACCGAACCAGGCAGGATCATAAAGTCCAAATCAAATCGCTGCTCAGTGAGGGAATCAAAAACAAAACTGGAGTCTGAGCTGAAGGTCGTTATCCTTTGTCCAGAAGCAAAACCAAGTTAAGATTCACGAGCGGGTCTGTTTCTTCAGATGATTCATTTGCAGAAAGTTTATTGAATTCTGTTTGGGTAAATTGCTTTAAAAATAAAATGAAAACGCCTGCATGGTTTGGTGATCAGAGAATTTGGAGGAGGATTGGTCGTGTTCACCCGATACCAACCTGACCCAGAAGCTGCTGCTGATGTTTCCTCCTCCACATCCAGGCAGAACCTGCAGAACCTCCAGGCTGGCACATCCACAGAGGAGGCAAATCAAACTCTTCCCAAAAACAGGATTGTTCTCTCTTTATTTTGCTCTTTCTTTCTTTTGCTGTTTTTTTCTTTCACTTTCTTTCTTTCTCTTTTCTTCTTTTCTTTTTTCTCCTCTTGCTGGAGGAGAAATTAACCGGATGCACTTCCACATCCTGCACATTTTTAAACAGAAAACATCCATTATTATCCTTTATAGAGGAGTTAGGAAACCAATTCTGTCAGGTTTAATGTCAATTTGACATTAACTCAATGCTTTAAATAGATGCTGTAATAAAATATAAATTTATAAATATAACATGACAAAATGCTACAAAAACAAAAGGGAGGATAATAGATACTTTTTTAAGTCACAGAATATTTTCACTGGGGTTGTTTTCTGGAAAAATAGAGCAGAATATTGTTAAAAAAAAAATGTAAATATTAGAGATGGTGACAAATGTTAAGGAGCAGCCTTCATAATTCACAGTGAAATAATTTGTATTCTGCTTGTAGCGCTGCCCGGCTGCAGTACTGTAAATAATCCTTTCAAAAAGCCTCTTAGTATGAGTCGCTGCGTTGCAGAGATTCATCATCAACCCAGTGGAGAACTGCACCTCACAGGCACTTCCTGCTGCAGAAAGACCTTCAGGAGCCGGAAAACCGATAAAAAATCCTCCCCAACTTCAATGAAAACACTGAAAACAAAAGCAGCTGGAGAATTTTAATCGATGAAATAATTGAGATGAAACACAGATTAGCAACAGGAAAGCCAGAACTAAATGTGATGGGGGAATTATTACAAGACAAATGTAAATAAATACAAATGTAACAAACAAAATGAGGATGGTAAATAAACTCACTTATTACCAAAATACTGAATATTTATCAACAATTGGAGGTGGATCTTTTTCAACCAATGAGACCCTGAGTTTCACTTTTCAAATTCATTCATTCAAGTTCAAATGTTGATAAATGGGGTAAAACATGCACTACAAAACACACTGTTATTGTAAGCATGTTTGATATTTTTATTTTTTAACCATTACAAAAAGATAGAAACTGATGTAAATATGTTGTGTTTCACATTAACCAAACTGTATCTGTTGTTATTTTACAATAATTTATTTGGTGTCTCAGTTTAAACTCACTGAGATGAACTCAGCTCATGTCCGGCTGTAATTAACTAGAATAACTTAATTTGAGGATTAAATTTGTTTATTTGATCAGTTCTCTTTTTTTAACAGGCAGTATTTTGTGTGATCTGAAGCTTTGATTCATTTTGGGATAATTAAAATTTATTTTAAGAGAAAAAGAGAAATTTTCTTATGAAACTCGCTTTTATTTTTAGCTCATATTTTACCAGTTTAGTTATTTACTTTGTTGCTGTTTGTAATTTTTTGTTTACTTTATCAAAACACATTTCTCTTGTAAATGAGATCTTTGATGTCAATTAGACATAAAAGTCAAATAAATAAATGTCAAATTATTATCCTAAATGAGTAAAAATGATGTGTACATTCTTAAATATTGTACATGTCATCAAGGTTTAGACTAAGCAAAGCTGTCAAAACTTAAATTTGGATTTTGTCCACAAAAATGTTTAACCATAAAAAAATTCTAAAAGAAAAACTAATAGACCAAAACTCAAAGACAGATTTGTTTGATTTAGTATTATTTGCACATAGAGCTAATAGTACATGCAGAAAATATTTTATTATGTGTGGACAAAGAGATTAATGATGCATTTGTTGAGATATTATCTGTATTTTGACTGTATAGATTGAGTGAATTGAAAATATGCAAATTAATCTGAAACGCAATTAAACACTGGATCATGCACTGCAAAAACACAAAATCTTACCAAGTCTAGTTTCTAGTGTAATTATCTTAATACACTTCAAATAAAACAAAACTAACTTAGAAGTGACTTTTCAGCAAGATATTGGAGTTTGTTTTAAATCAATATTTTCTTAATATTGATTTAAAAATGTTACTTTCGATGGCAGATTTTTTTTAAGTGACATAAGAGAAATGTCTTGTTGCTTGGAGTAAATATTTCCTTAATATTGAATAGAAGTTATACAAGAAATAAGACATTTTTCTCATATTCTAAGTGAAAATATATTTTTCACTTAGAATATGTGAAAAATACATTTTTATATAATAGCATATTACATAAAAACCATATATAATATGTTTTTATTATATACTTTCTATAATAACTAAGGAAGTATTTAATAAAAACCAGCTCATATTTCTTGCTGAAACGTTACTTGTAAGTTACTTTTGTCTTATTTCAAGTGTTTTAAGATATTTACTCTAGAAAATAAACAGAAGAAATACTTGGTAAGATTTTTCTTGGTATCAGAGACTAAGCTCAAGGATAATCATTTCTAAAATTTAAAAAACATAACACTGTAATCACAACAATAATAAAAACCTGGTATGTGTTTTATTTTTGTTTTAGTGGACGTCTGGTGTTAACGGGGATTGGAGATTATCATTATGGGCTAATAGACAAATGTTTCTCCTGTGGCTTTTTCTGCTGCATCGTCGTTTTCTTTTAAAGCTCAGACTTTGAACCACAGCAACAAGCAATGCAGCTGTTAATATTTGTCCAAATCTGTCCCTGTACAGTGAAAACTCCATAAGAGCCAATAAAGTTACACAATTCACTGATAACACAAGAATATGGAAGACAAAGAGAAGCAGTAAAAGAGATTAAATAATGTAAACACAAAGGTTTAAAGTCTCTGATCGTAAACGATCCGATAAAACTCTACAATGAGATACAAAGCTGTGCATGTTTGAAAATAACTAAAGTTTAACACAACTCATATTTTGCTCTGCAGGTCTAGATATGAAGAACATTTTAGTTGAGTAGAGAGGATTACTGCAAAAGTTTGTTGCTAATGTTATAAACTCACGATAGGTTGGAATTTACTGTGATTTAGTCTATTATATCCTCCATTCAGAAAATCTGATTTTACCAAGATGACACAAACACAGCTTGTTTAAAATCAGAGTAAAAATCAACTTTTCCTTTAATGTTTATTAGCTTTTTCTGAGAAAAGCATCAGATACGTCTTTATTATTGGTACAAACCTTTTGGTTTTATGTGTTTATGCTGCAAGAGAGAACTACACTGTAAAAAAGATCAAGTAAAAATAAATAAATGGTGTAATTTATGTTCAAATATTGTGCAACTGTGCTTACCAGAGTTTTACTAAAAATGGAGGTAGTGTAACATTTTTTCCATATTTATATATTTTTTATGTTTTGGCAGTCATCACTTTAACACCTGAGAACTGTAAAAAAATACTTGAAATTTGTGTTTTTGGAGTTGAGACATCTCAATGTGTTTTCTATAGTAATATAATTATTTGGATTTTACAATCTGTAACTGTTGGTACATTACAAAAAATAAGATTTTTCTCAATTTTGATGAATAAATGTACGTTTCTTTTTGGAAAAGAGTGAATAAACTGTAGTTGTGTCATCAGCTTTAGTGGAGGGAAGGAGCAGTATTTGAGCTAAAATTTTTAAAATTTAAACAATAATGAAAGAAAACACTAAAATAAAAATAGTAAAATTCATTTAGAAATAGCCTAATCATGTATTTTGGCCTGTTTAAAATTTGTTTGGTGTTTTTAGCTGAAAGTAATGGAAAACAATTCACAAGGTTGTCAGAACTGTGGGAACAAAATGTATTTAACAATTTAAATATATGAAAAGGTATAAAAGCTACTTTTTAATTTCAAGGAATAAAAAATAAAAAGACTGCAATATTAGTAAAAATGTAAAAAACATGAAAAAAAAGTTAACATCATGACTTGTTTGTTGGCAGAACAAGATAAATGAATAGTTTTGTGTTATTAAATGATTGATTGAGAAAATATAATGTTAAACAAATGATGAATTTGTTCAATATTTATTAGCTCTGACAGAAAAGATGAGCTGCTTGTTCAACACAGAAACTAAAAGGTTACCTTTTTTACTTATAATATTTTAATAAAATAATATAGATCTTGTACATAAATTAATTATAGTTATAGATTGTCACAGTTTATGCAGGTTAATTATAACCAACTTTCAAACTTCTGACTTGAATAGCAGCTTTTCTCGCTTCCTTTAACATACTTGACACTTACTGAAATAACACACGTCTCTTCTGCATGTTGCTGATATTATCTGTTATTTCTGTGCAGAACTTGTGATGCAAATTACTGACAGTGAAAAAGCGTTAACACAAGCAGTCACTATGTTCCTTACATTTTCTGAGTAAAAACAGAGACAATTGTCCTAATTAACAGTAGATGTTATTTTGTTGGTTTGAATTAACTACATGAATACATGAAACAGCAATAAAGGCCTTTTTCAGGACTAAAAACTTTTATATCCTATTTGCTTTGAAGGTGAAAAACCAGAAATGAATGAAAAAGTCTCAGCAAAACGGGAATAAATACGTTGAGTGAACAACAACTCAGCATTGCTAATAATTAAATATCAAAACTAAAGAAATTATGATCAAACAATCGATGAACATGCTTATTGATAAGGTGATACATGGAAATAAAAGAGAAAACTTTTATTTATTATGTTTACCACATTAGATGGCAGTAAACCTAAATGGCCACTGGGGGGCGGAAGTGCACCACAAGTTCTTTATTTGTTTTCTCCACAGTAAAAGCATTTCCCAGGTTACTGCACTTCCTGAAGCAACTGTCACCATTTAAGGCCGAGTGGGAAATGTTTCTACAGAAATTCACTCTGTCATTTGAGCATAACAGAAACTTACAAAAAGAACACAAAGAGAGAATAAACACTTTAATGACTTAAAGAAGTTACAAAAGTGTAAAATATAAAAAAATAAATTACACCATGACAATTACAAATGCAATTGTTGATTCACTTTGTTCATTTAAACTAAAACACACAACCCCCCACACGCTAAACAACATAATATTAATAATAATATAAAACATTTATAACTGTGCATCCATTTAAAGGAAACTTTGTAGAAGCACCTTTTGATTTTGAACATGTAGTTTTTTCTGGTCAGAGTTTATCAGAGTGCTTGTTGAATTATCATCCAGAAACCACTTGCTGTATTCTTGTTGGTTGTGCAGGAGGCTCCACTTTTGCTTTTCAAAGACATCCTGTTGTATAACTGTACATCTGTTTGCAGCCATTTTCATGTGAGTGTAAACGTTGAGTTGGGGGCGTGGCCAGCAGCAACTTTTCAGGATTTAAAGTGACAAGACGCCCTAAAAACAGCTCATTATGAGCTGAGTAGACTAAAATCTCATTATCTAAGAATGATTTTGTGCAAAAAATGTAATGTAAAAAAGTAAGAAAGTATATCAGTCACCTATGAAAGACATGTAAAGCATTAGAACAAACCAAAACCAACAAAAACATCTTCCTCTTCAATGAAAGACAAAAGCATTCTAACAAAACACTCAATGATTCCTTCAGCACAGTTTGTGGTTAAGAAGCGACCTGTCCACCAGGGGGCAGAAGTGTCTAAATGTATGGCGCTCCTGTCTCCAGGCCCAGTGAACATCCTGTTCTTCAGAAATCTTGCTCCATCATTGTTGCCCCCAGTCACAGTCTCCATCAGTCAGACTCACCTTCTCTGCTCATGATTCGTGTCAGAGCGATTCATTGCCGGTGTCAGCCGTCAGACCTCGCCGCAGCCTGAACACGAGGCTCAAAGTTGAGGGCCGGGGTTAATAAATGGTAGCCCTGGCAACAGTGTTGAACGTGTGAGTCAGACGGCTCAGGCAGGGCGCTGTGGCCGAACAGTGACGTCTGCTGTCACCAAGAGTCACATCTGTGCAGAACAAGAGTTGTAGGCCGAGCAAATCAGCGGAGGAACCCTTGTCACATCCAGAGGTCTGTTTTGTTTTTGCTCCACTGTAAACCACAGCAGATCCAGTAGATGACAAGTGCAGCACAGTTTGAATGGTTTCAACATCACGAAGGATTAAAATGCAGTAAACAAAGAGGGAGGAACAGTATGGGTGTTCCTGCTGCTGCAGCTCTGGGATTGTTGCTGTGGTTTTGATTCTTCCAGATCTCTGAAGGGTGGATGTTATTTCTGAAGCTTCCACAATGGCTGCCGGCGCCTTTTTGCTTCGAACTGGACATGAATCTGCTTAACTGTAGCACCAACACTGAGAGCCTTGATGACCTGCAGATTGATAATAGTAGCAATTAATTGTTGATTAATGGTTTAATAGATTAATATTCCTGTAATGGCGACTGTTTGTCAAACAAAACATCCAATTTAAAGTTCAATCAACCATCTACTGCTGCACTGTGTTGATGCTTCCTACGCAGACAAGAAGTCCAACATCCAAAAACCGTAAAGGTGCTTTTTACGGTTAATTTTTCCAGTTTGACAAGCAAATAACAAAGACCAAACTATACATTGTTTACTGCTGCCTCTCCTGCCCTGGCAAAAACAAACAAACAAACAAACAACAAACCCCACAGGCTCATCCCTGTGGCTGATGGTCCGATACCAGTCCCTTCAGAAAATTGACCCACAGATCTTCCTGTCTAACTAAGAAAAGACAGGACATAAAATACATAAAATAAACAATTATTAGCATACAAATAAACGTTTAAACAACCAAAAAACATAAAGTAAACTAAGAATACATTTTAACAAGTTTAAAAGTAATAAAATAAAGGAAAATAGCTCCAACAGATCCGAGGTCGACATCCAGCAGAGGGCGCCGCTCGAACGGAGCCGTTGAGACAGAATCAAAGATGGCGGAGTTGTCATTACATCATGATAACGTTGTTATTTAAATTGTTGTTGTTTTTTAAATTAGTCATAAAGCCAACCAGCTTATAGAAAGCTGGTTGGCTATTCTCATGAGAAAACTTTTGTTTTTAAGAAAATGGCTGCTTTTCAATTAATTATTAATCAATAAGCAACCTTTAATTGATAACTTGCATCCATGGATGATTTTGCAGTAAAATTTTGTGGTGAATTACAATAATAAGCAGCTGTTCTGCAGCTGTTCTGCCCGGTTATGCAGTTGCATGAAGGGTTTCTGACTTCCGTCACGTTTACACGGTGCAGTCCTGTATGCCGACGTTGGTCCCAGTATAAAGTAAACATCAACCCACCAAGTTGGGGTCACTCACTTCCAATCTTTGAGCTGCCTTTGTTTGCTATCCCGCTGCACAGACCCCAGGAAGCTGATTACAAACTGCTGCACTTCCCCAAGATAACAGTTCATAACAGCAGAATGTTTTCAGCTTTGCATGAAGGCTGGTTACAATTAAAAACCAAGGCTTTTAAAATGTGAAATCCATCTAGTGGTTTTATTTACATTTATAATTTAAAACCATAATTTGTTAAGCGAAGAAGACAAACAAACAGAACAGTTTTAAACAACTCCTAATGTATAGTTGATATCATTCATGTTTTAAATTGGCTTAGCTTGTTATTCTTCAAGCTTTTTTGAAGGTTTTCAACAGTTTTTCTGTGAACTTCATCAGCTTTGTAGCTTATTTACACTTCTATTGTGCAAAAACAAAAATATTACCAAGTAATTTTGGTCTAGTTTCTATTTCAAATACATTTGTACACTTGAAATAAGCAAAAACTAACTTTCAAGTAACTTATCAGTAAGAAATAGGAGTTTGTTTTAGTTCCTCTGGCAGATTAATTAATTTACAACAAGACATTTCTTCATGTTTCAAGTGAAATAATCAAAATAAATAAATAATATTTTATTAAATAAAGTGTTTAATGAAACACCTAGCAGCAAGGTCATCATTATTATGTTATCATGTATATTTATTTAGATTTTATTCATTTATGCAATAAATAAATATCATATTTATTTATTATGTGTTTCATTCATTTAGCTCAATTATTTATTTATTTTATTATTTTTACCTTATTTATGTATTTCTTTCTTTATGTTACTCAGGTTGTCTTCTTCTTTATCTTAAAAAGTATTTGATGATGTGAAACTAATGTTTGAAAGAAAAAGCAGAGCTCTGTAATGGAGGCAAACACATATTAATGTTTCCATCGCAGAAACATTAAGTCAAACATTTCTTAGGTATAGTTACTATAAATCTGTTTCCATAATAATAATAATTATTATACATTGAGTCCCACAGCTGTCCAACAAAAACATGCTTTATTGGAGATGAGCAATAATTGCAAACAGAGAGCATGCTACAGTTGGAAAACTGTAACTTCTTTTCATCTGCATCATAAACATCCCAACATCTTGAAGACATTAGGACGTTTCAGCACCAGCCATACATAATGTCTCTGCCTCCTTTTCTTCACAACACAATGCATAATTTCAGTTTGTTTGGCCAGGAAGAAAATCTCCTCCTCTCATTGTGTTGACGAAGTGCTCTTAAACAGAGCCTGGAGTCCAAGTGAAACCAGATTGCCCAGAGAGATAGAGGTTAAAGGTCGCCAAATCAAATGCTTCACAGACAAATTTCTGCATTTTAAAAACAGGGCAGGACACTCAGGCTGCGTTCACACGTTATAAGCTATTAAGTGACCCGAATCTCATCCATCCATCCATCCATCGTCTTCCGCTTATCCGGGGTCGGGTCGCGGGGGTAGCAGCTTCAGAAGGGAGGCCCAGACTGACCCGAATCTGATTTATTTATTTATTTTCTGTTTCTGATCTTTTCATGACAGTCTGGACAAAACAGGACGGATATTTTCAAATGCAACCTGAATCTGAACCGGCCAGGTCGAATTAATTGAACCTGAACGTCACCGATACTCGATAAATTTCACTAATCTTACGAACAAGCGGGAAGAAAAACAACAATCATGGGGGACGATAATGAGGATTAAGTTGTTAAAGTGCTGGCTGCGGTCGCACAACAACTTTAAAATCATAAGCTAAACCGCAAACACTGAGCACGCTCTCTGTGTGACGTTATTGCGCCCTCTACTGCGCATGCGGGACACTTTCAGGTGGTTTGAGATCACACCACCTGAAGTCGCTTATATTTGGAAACGTGAATGACCACGCCAAAAAAAAAAAGCAAACAAAAAACAAAACAAAACAACAACAACAACAACAAACAAAAAAAAAAGAATCAGATTTGACAAAAAAATCAGAATTGGGTCACTTCAGCTTCTAAATCCAAATGAAAACAAGATCATCAGTTTAAAGGTTATCAGACTTCTTCTAATTCATTTTCACTTATTTTTAAGTAGCAAACAAATAGCTTTTATTTGTCTTTACTAGGCGTCTCATGATAATAAATTTTTCTGGACAATAAACGTTATTGCAATGAACAATAATATTGTTGTTTTGGACCATTTTCAAGTTTGGAAATGTAATAATGTAAGAAAATATTCTCAAATAATAATAAACTTTAACTTCTAATGAATTTTAAGACTGGAACTAGAAGATATTTTAAATATCCAAAATAATTAAGAAAACAACAGAAACAACAAATAAAATTAATTATGAAGTCTTTCTAAACAAAATAAAAGCAAAAAGAGAAAAACAACAAATCATGCAAATGAACATGACTGACATTGTTTTAATTTATCATGCGATTCATTGATTTATTGTTTATTGTCATAGGCCTGTAGTGATTTTACACAGTTTACCATGTTAATTTTATCAATCAGAATTAAACACAGTCTTCATTTTAAACCCAATCTCCTTTAATAAACAGCTTTTTAAGTTCTCCATCTCTGTTTTAAACTATTTCTGAACCTTTCTTTCTCTCTGGAGGTTCTTCGCTGTGACAAAGCTGATGAAAAAACACAGCTTTCCTCCACCGGCTGAAAGCATGAAGGATTTTGTTGCGCATCATTTCTGTTTCATTAAATATACGCGATTGGCTGTGACTCATGCTGAAATTCTGTTATTTATCGCTTGATCTGCGGTTTCTATTAGGCGAAAAATAAAAACGTCACATTTTGGGGAGATTTTAATGCCTCGCTCTGGCCTGCAGCCAAACATAAGATGACTTGTTTTACTTTAAAACTCTCCAGAGTGACTCTTATCTGCACAGCTCAGTGCTGTTTGTTCATTTTGGGTCTCACAGTGAAGCAGCTGCTACCGGCTGAATTTAAGGGTCGTTTTAGGCGGTAATTTAAATCAATAGCTGTCAGGCTTAGAGGCTGAGATGTTTCTCTGTTACTCATAAGGACTAAATAAAGGGGATAATTTAAGTTTTATTTGCTTTCTTGGTGTTTGGCAGCAAACTGGTTCTGAATAAAATGATATTTTTACTAATAGAGGATGAAATAACAACAGATCATTGAAATCATAACAATTTGTCCTAAAACTGACATGGATGTCTGGATTAAATTTCATACTAACTCAGGCAGTTGTTATTCTAGGCGGTTTCTATCCCTGAAGTGTTGGAACCACGTCTAAACGTGGTTCCAACGTTTAGACGCTTGTCTGAAATATAGAAACACGTCTGTTAAAGCAGGTTGTAGTTAATAATCTATAAGTACTGAATTGATTAAGTTTGATCAGAAAAATGTGGATCTTACATCAAATTCTCAGCATGAAAATGTCATAATCATCATGCATGTCTGCAAGTTTCCTGACCAAAAAACTTCCTTAAAGGAAAATACAGTTCTGCTGTGAAAGGTAGAGACGAACTTGAAGGACAAATTCATGATTATTTTGATATATTTATCTTTTCTTTGTGCTTCAGTGTGTTGTTTTCTAAGAAAATAGCATGTTTTTGATTAATGATTAACTGATTACTAAATTTGATTATTCATAATTGATTTGATGAATTGTTTCAGTCCTAATATCAGAGCCAATGAAAATCAAAAGAGCTGCATGAAATTCTTCTCCATTTAAATTTTTTGTAATTATTCCAGTTATTTTAAAGTGAAAAAAGTTCTGGATCTAAACCAGATGTTTGCCACTGGTTCCAGTAAATCATCCCGGCACACAGAGAGTTAAACCTCAGCCCCTCATCTCTTCTTTCTTACTCTCAGCTCCAGCTTCCCACGTTGCGGTCTGCACACCTACGCCTGCTCACCAACTCATTCGAATAACACCATCATTAAATTTGAGAAGACACAATCATCTCTGGGCTGATCTTGGGGAGGATGAGTCAGCATGCAGGGAAAAGGAACAAAGACTGTCACAATGGCTTTTAGTAAATACTCAAGGACTGAAAATAACAAAAACAAAGGAGATAAGATATTTTAGAAGAATCAATCTCACGACGCCATTCTCCCATGTAAACATGGAGTGTGGATATAATATGGGAGAAAATATGAAACGGTTCTACTGGTATGAAAACGTTTGTAAGTCACTCCAGGCAATGCAGAGCAGCAAACTGAAAAGCCTTATTAAGATCAGGGTGCTGATTTCTCTTTTCCCCAAACCTGAAAGAAAAACTGACCAACATCAGACAAATAGAGGAGAGCCAAAATCATGATTAGAGAGCCGACCTTTGACCTGCTGCCCATTGGCAGACACTGCAGAGCTGAACCAACAGACAGAGACCCACAAATCATATTCAACAGAGTCATGCTTTAATAAACACAAAGTAACGCCTAGACCCCAAATTATTGCTGACCCTTGTTAGATTTAGGTTTCTGAGAATTCACCAGCATGTGAATCCAAATCTAACTCTGGTCCAACTACAAACCCAGTTCAGTTGAAGTGAACTCTGGTGCAGTTTGAACACATATGTGGATGTCAAACGGACCGCTCCAAAGCAGGAAGTAGACAATAGAGCAGGGCATTCTGGGTAAATACAACTGAAACAAACGCGAGAGTTTAACGTTAGAGAGAGAAATGGCTACTGGTCTTTTACCAACGTCAAAAGAAAAATCCTACAACAGCAAAATCTGACGCTACTCCATTTTTGTTTGCATTTCTTGAAGAAGGAAGTTGTGCTCAGTGTCTTCTTCTGAGATTTTTGTATCGTTTTCTTCAGTCGTTCTTAGTGCAGCGCCACCACAGGCGAGGAGGGGAACAGGTTTTTCAATTAGTTTAGAACATCAGAGACATTGCAGTTTGAAAGTGGATCATACCAAATGAAAATGTAACAAATGTTGCAAAATGTTGCAACTTTGGTTTCCAATCAAACTGAATCTATCGGATTATCAGATGAGAAAACTAAATATCATCTGTGTAGAATGAACTTTTGTTGTTTCCACAAATCAAAGTTTCACTGGTCTCAACCTGTGTTTATGTAAATATTAGGGAAATGTATGTGAAATTGACTTCTAAAAAGTAATAAAAACGTTCTCTGGAAATGCCTCTGAATATTTGGGACTAGAAATAATTATATTAATCCAAACAAAACCAAAATAATAAAGCATAGTTTGATTTAAGTGGGAATAAAAGTTTATGATTGTTTTTTGTAAACATCTGGTTTCACCTGTTAGTCCATTTGTAACAAGGTGATGAACCTGCTGACAGAAAGAGAGAAAAATCTCAGGAGGAGAGCAGCAGCCTTTCGCTCAGGGAAAGGAAATCCCTGCAGAAATCTGACCCCACAACAATCACGGTGGAGTCGCTCTTTTCACCGCCGACTCAAGACAAACGACAACTCCTCTGAATCAAGCTGGATGAGAAGATACGACGCAACTCCGCAGATTAAAGCAGGAATGCAGCATGAATGACTGCAGACCACGGTCAGTAGCTGATGTCAGGAGTCCTGAGTGTGACTGCATGATCAAGGCTAACTTTGATGCTGCAGAGGGTGGCATGCTTTCTGTCCATGTGTGAGCCAGCAGGGAGTGAGATAGCGAGCAATGCTGGGATTACTGGAAGGTCGGGAGCTGTCAGGTGAGATGGATGCAAGACTTCTCCGCTGCCGGCTCAGATCACACACCGCCACAGTCGGAGGTGGAGGAGTTCGAGTCCCATGGCGCAAATGTTTCACTCACCATCCACAGGCACACACGTGTTTAGAGGCAAACGCACATATGTACTCGCAACCAAACAGATGTACGCATGCATAGATCCACACACAAACACACACGGTTCAGCGGTGCAGTCGGCTTGCAAACTGCACACGTCCTACTGGGCTGCGCTCCAATCAGCAGGATTAATGAAGAGGTATCAGATTTTACAGTACAGCAGCATGTGGCACTCTGGGGGATAAATGGTGAGAGGCTGCAATTCATCAAGTCTGTCTTCAATAATGTAATCGACTTTTAAGTTTGGGGTATGGTAAAGGCAGCTTGCAGAACTTTGTTGCACGGTTGACTTATGTGCATAACAAGTTTTTCCACATGGAAAGTGCTTCTTTACATGGACCTTCATGAATACCTTATGTGTGAATAACGTTCTGCCTAAATCAGGCGCAGTGACTTCATAAAGCATCTGAAGAATGACTCTTTCAAGATATTTTAAAGGTGACTTATTGTGCTTCCTTGAACAGGTTAGCATATTTATGTGGCCTACACAAAACATGTTCATTACATTTTTTACACAAAATCAATCTTGAATAATGAGATTTTAGTCTGATCAGCTCAGAATATGCTGTTTTAGGATCTCTGTCACTTTAAATCCAAATAATCTTCTGATGGCCACGCCCCCAACTCAATGTTTACACTCACAAGTGAAAATGGCTGCGAACAGATGCGCAATTACACAACCGTACGTCTTGGAAAAGCAGAAGTGGAGCCTCCTGCACAACCAACAAGAGTGCAGCAAGTGGTTTCTGGATGGTAAGTCAACATCAAAACACTTGTCTTTTCCAGCAGCCATTGTACAGCAGTAAAACCAGCTGACCAGGCATGCTAGGAGCTCTGCTTGGGTTGCTAAGTAACGGTGCAGTGCCCTTCAAATGTGACTTGAGAATCAGAAAGTTTTTGATGTGACTTATAAACTTGATGCCAAAATCAAATCCTCTGGGTGGAATTTTTAAGTACTTGGGTTGTTTTAGGAGCAAGACCCAAATGGAAGTATAAAAGGTAATCCTGGAAGATAACATGTTTGAATTTGAGCTATTTTGAAAGAAAAAAAAAGTTAATCTCTATATGTTTAAAGTGAACAGATAAAGATCTGAAAAGACTTTCTGCTCATTAAATGCAATTTTTCCCTTTCACAAACCAATTATATGGTAACTTCTGTTGGTCTATTACAAATAAATCCCCCAAAATACACTACAGTTTTCATTATAGCATTAAAAAATGTGATAAACCGAATCGAGCACTTTTACTAGACAAATAAATAAATAAAAATAATAAAATTCTCTAGCTGTTCTACTTCAGGAAGTTTCCCAGTCTTGAATATTTTGCAGAGGTAGCTGTTGTTTTCAGACCGCTGTCATCATCAGTGCGGCTGTGGAGGTGTGTTGGTGAAGAGCTGCAGGATGATAAGAGCCTGCAGTTGGTGCAAGGCGACAGCTTCTCGTTGCATTACTGGTCACTCAGCAGGGAGACTTGTTACGCCTCCGTTTGTCTGGTCCAGTGTCAGGTTCCTGAGGGAATAACCCGACTAGATGCAGGCGAGAGAGAAAACCCGCCGGGGAGCGTTCAGTAGATGAGCTGCAGTGGCAGGTTTCACAAGATGAAGGTCTGAAGAGAATCAATGATACAGAAAGAGTCAGAAAAGAACAGTTATTACAGATAGAAACCAGAGATCAGGCCTGAAATCTGGAGGTCGTGATGGACCCAGTCCTAAACCTTCAGAGTTCACATAGAGACAGTTACAAAGTCAGCCTTCTATCACCTGAAGAACATTTTCAGGACTAAAAAAACTAATGATTTAAAGTCTGTTTCCTCTTTAAGGAAATAGTTTTTTGTAATTTATGAATTAAATAATTATTTGTGCATAAACAATAAGTAATTATTGTGCATCAAATGATACTTTCATGAAATTCTAGTCACACAGGACCACATAAAGTCAAAAGTCCGCAGTTTGGATGAAAAAATAAACTTGTCACCCCACTGGGAGGAAATGAACATTCTTAAAGGAAGTCCTTGGAAAAGTCATTGTTATATTTGGCATTGAAGGCATTAGCAGACCATAAGGACTTCTAACGGCTGAGCACTGCTAATGCGCAGGAGGCTCTAGAAATAGCAGAAGCTCAAACCAGCGTGGTTTCCAAACAATGCATCGCTGCACCGACTCTATCGGACTTCCCTCGGCTGATATTTTGGGCGTTTTTAATGACGTCCGGAGAACCAGAAAAGACTGGTGAAGTCAGGCGGGAGGTACCCAGTCCACAGGAAGATATTGACTTCAGGGACCAGAAGAAAGCACCCAAACAAGCAGGCGTCCAAGTCGGTAAACAGGAAAATCCTCAGAGGAAGGCACCTGGTTTGAGCGCAGAGCCTTGAGGGACGACGACACACTCCAGCTCGTGTTCTGTTGTTTCCTATTGACACACAGCGTCTTTACATTAGGATGTCCTGTGTGTGTGTGCGTGTATGTTTGTGAGTCTGTCATTGTGTCACTTTGTTTGTTTAGCAATTCATATCGCGGGTGTCATTAATTTCACTCTGGAATGCGTTCTTTACTGATTGCATAGGTGTTACTGTGTGTGAAAGAATGCTATTGTTTTAATCGGTACGGATGGTTGAGTGATCACACTGAAACACCCAAACAGACACCATGCAGCTCAGATGATGCAGCTTGATTAGAGCTGGATCCTTTCCATACAGACAGTCATGTAAAAGTTTCAAGTGAATGAAAGAAAGCAGGTTGGAAGAAGAGAAGGAAAAGAATAACAAGAAACCATAGGAAGCATTCGGTGTCCAGCCTAATTAGCAAAAGTCTGGACTAATCAGTATTTTTGTAATAACAGAGGATAAAATTGCAAAGCGTAATCTGTAGGTTAACTTGTTTCAATAAATCTGTGTTGATTTTTTTTTTTTTACTTTGAGGCTTTGTTAATTTTTATAGCTCTCACTGGCAAATTTCATCTCTTACAGCAGAGAAGTATTATCATTGCATGAATACCAACCGATTAAATCAACCCTAGAGAATTACCATATTGTCTGATATCTCTAAATAAAGTCTTGTGTAAAGAGTTTCTTTTGGAAAATCACATAATTAAAGTCCACCTGGATGTGACTCCAGCCTGTTTGGTCCGCTTTAATCGATCTCTAGTGTGTTTGTCTAGAAAGTCTGGTTCTTTAGGAGAGGTGTGAACGCACAATCGAACTCTGATGAGGACTAAAGAAGCGAGCTCTGGTCCGCCTCAAAACCTTGGTCTCCATTCGGTTGGGGTGAACTCTAATGTGGTTCGAATGCATTTGTGAATGCCAAGTGTACCGGAGACCATTTCAAAAGCAGGAAGTGGACTATAGCGCAGAGCATTCTGGGTAAATACAACCAGAACAAATGCACGAATCTAGCACAAGTGGGAGAAATGGCTCATGGTCTATGACCAAAAAGAAATCCTACATCTGCTAAAATCTGACACTACTCCATTTTTGTTTACATTTTGTAAAGAAAGATGTTTCACTCAGTGTCTTCTATGGAGGTTTGCTTTGGTCGTTTCCTTCGGTGGTTCTTGGCACAGCGCCACCACAGGCGAGGAGGGGAACAGGTTTTTCAGTGTTTGGTTTGTTTGACACAGTGCAGTGTGAAAGTGAACCACAGCAGCTGAAAGTGTAACAAATGTTACAATTTTGGTTCCCAGTAAACGTAACCAAACATTTTGAAAAACCTGTTCCCCTCCTCGCCTGAAGTGGCGCTGCACCATGAAATACTGAAGGAAACCACAGAAAAACCTCAGAAGACACTGAGCAAGACGTCATTCTCTGCAAAATGTAAACAAAAATGGATCAGATGTTAGTGGTTGTAGGATTTCTCTTTTGTAAAAGACTTCAAGCCATTTCTCCCGCTATTCAGTGTTGGAGTGAAGTAATGCCCCTCTTTCAAGAAATAATACATGCTGACGCTGTTCTTTAAATTTCAAAGTGTACGGATAGCAGATGTTTTCACTTACATTTCAAGTGTTTCTGGTTTATAAAGAATGAGAAAAATGACAGCTTATTTTCCCAAAGACTGGTTAGAGCTATAGCAAGTCAATCTGAGGAGAACAAAACCATCTGCAGCTGATTTCCTCTACATCTATTCATGTTGTGTAATTATAAAAATAAAGAACCATGTCAGGTGCTGTAAGAAAAAGCAGGAGCTTCAGAAATCTTGACATATTTTTGGAGTAAATTTCTCTAAAAGGAAAAACCATACCGCAAAAATCCTTTCCTGAGGATCACAAATGTCTATGTTGACATCCTGAACCCAAAAATGAGGAAACTGAGACCTAAATGCACATTAAGCTTACAAGGTGTCTGCAATAGATTAAACAGGAGCAATGAGGTGAAGTATTGCCCAGCTCTTGTTCACACATCCAGGAGCTTATAAATGACTTCTGAAAGGATTAATGTGGTGCCTAACTTGACCAGTAGACCCATCATATGAAGGCTTTTTCACCACCTGGAACCAAGGTTATTACAGTTAACTAACAATAAATAACAAAAACTGAAAATGAGAAAACATTTTCATGAACTCAAATAAATAAAAATGGTAAAAACTGGGGAAAAACTATAACTAACTAGAAAACTCTATCATGCGTTTATAAAACTAACTGAAATATACTGAAATGATGGCTATAATAACCTTTGTTTTTACGTTTATGAATCTATTTATTAGCCTTTTGAATTGATGTGAAACATTTTGTTCCCACACAAGCAGCTGATTTCAGCTGTCAGCAAATTATAGCAGGACTGACGCTGGTTAGCAAAATGGCGACAGCAAAAGATGAGAGAAAACGGCAGAGTTAGTTGGTTGTTCAAATAACTGAAAACATTTTATCTTCTGTTGATCATTACCCAATCAATGTAAACATCGTAATACACTACTTTGACCTTTTTGAATTCTGCACCTAAAAAGTATGAAAAAAACTACAACCAACAACTATACAATATTTCACTAGTAATAACTAATAAAAACAAGCAAACACACTAAAAACAAATTAAAACTAACTGAATTAGACAAACAAAAAGCTACAAAGAAACAAAACTAAACCATAATGAAACACTATTATAACCCTCTTAGGATCTGGGCAGAAACTGGGAAAAGGTTCGCACCTCTCAGTTTTTCCCTCATCTTGACAAATTTCCCAGTGACTCTTGTAAACCTTCGCTCCATGGCCGACTGAACCCCAGAACAGAGCTACATCTGCATGTCCGCCAGTCAAACCGGACCATTATTTGGACTGGTTGGGCGGTTTGGTTCTGGCAAACTTTGAAAGAAAACTACAGTCACAAGAGGATTTAAGCCTATTAGCTGTTTTTTATTCACATATTCCACATTCAGGAAAGAGGATAAAACTTCACAGAGAATAGAATAATCAAATTTTTTGTTTGTGTGATAAAATGCAAAAATGTCATTGCGACACTGCAGGCTGCTGTTTTACAAATATAATGTGCACCAATGGGAGCTTGAAAAGGTGCCAAAAAAGTATGAATAAAATCTACCTCATGAATCACTTTTCCTTATTTCAGAATAACCAAAAGCAGCCAATAATGTGTATATTTGATATTTTATATACCTATAAAGTCCTAAACCATTAATCTGATATGAAGCTTTGACATAAACAGAAACTTTGCTCAGGTTGAGCATTTATTTGGCTTCACTTGTCAGTCTGAAATGTTATATAAAGTTCATATAAAACTGAATGCATATTGTTTAAAGAATCTCTAGGAGGGAAAATATAAAGCAAGTGTTCGATGGGACCAGAGGTGGATCATAACAAGTCACTTTAGTAACTTTTAGGAAAAAAATATACTTCTAGGAATAGTTTTACTGCACAGTACTTTTAACTTTTACTTGAGTAATATTATGATGGACAATTACAACTCTTACTTAATTTAAGTATCTGGATACTTTATCCAGGACAGGCAGAGCAAACACATTTTAACCACAACTGAATGAGACACAGAGACACTTACAGTTTATGTCAAAGTGAGACCTCTAACTTTTAGACCAGCTTTGTTGTTCAAATGTTATTTTGTTGAGCAAGTTGGAGATCAATAGCATACAGTAAGCTAATGTCTCTATGCATTACCCTGTTAAAGACGTACACATTATCTACTGTAAGTATTCAATTTAGGTGAAGTTTAATATTGAAAAATATTAAATTACTTTGAAACACGTTTCTTCTGCCAGTGGGTGTGTCATTTTTTATGTATTTTTATTTTTTCCATTTTATTTTAGTTTTCGAAATACCAGAATTTGCTTCACTTTATATTTTGTATTTTTGACTACATCATTATCAGATTTTAAGATCAGTTGCTCACTTCTTGAGTCTTTTTACCAAGTACTTTTTACTCTTACTTTAGTAATTCTTTGGAAAGGTACTTTTTACTTTTACTATAGTAAAAACATGTTGAAGTAGTGCTGCTCTTACTTGAGTACAACGTTTGGCTCCTGATGGCATTTTCTCAAATTTCATTGTTCTTGTGACAATGACAATAAAGATCGATCGATTGATCTATCTATCTATCTATCTATCTATCTATCTATCTATCTATCTATCTATCTATCTATCTATCTATCTATCTATCTA
>CAEFZY010039325.1:0-24889 GCA_903066815.1 Brachyrhaphis roseni
ATAAGACGGTGACTGAAAAACGTTCGACTCATATGTCTCAATAAAGGTGTAAAAACCGTATTTATTTCAATTAATCTGCGAAATAAAACCCACCGTTTTAGGGCTTACATGGTTAAGAAACGTGATAATGTTACGAATATCTTTAAAAGTGTCCTCTTCGGTCATATTTCCGTCCGTTTTCTCATCAATATGCGAGAGTTTCGAGCGATGCGCGCTCCCGCGAAGGGGATGCAATTCTCGGCAGGCATGCGTTTCTCTGCATAACACCGGCACAGAATCTGAGCGGTACGCAGTACCGGACCGTACCGGCTTACTTTCATCCGTGGTTATCAGTGATGATAACCCAAAAGTAGAACTAAAAGTGCAACAAGATGAAGGCAATCATGAGATGAGAGTAGCTTTAATAGTCCATAAGGCATTATATTGGTTAATATTATGGACCTTACCACGCTCCGCCCACAACCGTTCTAGAAAATCCCACGTGGCGCTTTGTTTCTATGTAATTGCCCTACAATATAACCGTATTTCTGAGCCGATTAATGCGTAATTTCACCAAATATCAGCTACAACAATGGACAGAGGAACTAACAAGTTCTTGCGAAGCTTCACTACATTGATGTTATTATTTTCAGTCCTAACATTTAATTTTGTAAGCTTTTAGGAGTTAAAGAGCGAGCCCGGTAGCTACAAAAGCTAACAGAGACGTTAGCTTAACGTCAAAGAAAGGAGTTACTCGCTCAGTTGATTCCACAGTTCTCTTAGTACAAAGACAGTTATGTCCGAGTTTAACAACTCGGCTCCTAGTTTTTTTTTAAATTAAGTAAATTCATAATTGAAATATTATGTAGAAGAAATCAGTGGAGAGTCATGTAACTTCCTGTGCCGTGTCATTTAGCGGGAGCACAGTGCTAACTGGTTAATGTTAGCTCACAAGCTGAGCTTAACGGTGTTTTTTTTGTTGTTGTTTTTTTAATAAAACTCAATGAAAGACTTATTTAGACAGGTGCCATTTCCACTTATATCATGAATACTACGGCGGTGCACTATCCAGATAGGAATATTAAGGCTTTTGTTATGAAATTTTCATTAAGCTTTATTTTAAATGGCTACACTAATACTATGAATAACAGTGTTTGGGTTAAATCGGTTATATACTGGCCAAAACAGCCAGTAGTCCTAAATCACAGCTCAGCCCTCTGTTTTAACTGAGTGTTCGTTAGAACTACAGGTATGGCGTATTTGTAACCCATTAGCAGTAGGTCAAAGGCTAATGCTAATGCACTGGCTTGCGCAGCACTAACCTGAGAGAAAACGATAATGCAGGCTAATATTACTGAGCTGAAAGGGATATTGAGGTTTTTATTTAGAAATTTTCAGTAAACTTGTTTTTAAACGACCAATCTAATCCCATGTGTAACAGTGATTGGGTTAAATCAGTTATATAATGGTCAAAAGAGGAATTACTTGATGTAAAAAATGTCAAGGCTTTCATTTTGAAATTTTCATTAAGCTTAATCAGTTATTTTGAGTGTAACTGACACTGTTTTGTGTCAGGTTTTTGTTTTGACTTGAATTTGGCTCGTTTTTTGTTAATTATGTCGCCACAGTTACTCGAAATGCCAACAAAAGTAATAGCTCCCCTCACGGGATCGAGTCGCATGTTTTGATAAATATATTGTGTGGGGGCACGCAGCTTTATGGGCCGCATTAAGGACTGGGGAAGTTTGGTCTTTGAGAACGTTAGAGAAATTGTCCCCTGTGTGGGGAATATCTTCAAGGGTATTTTCCTCTTATTCCTCTTTTATCAAAACAGAAGTAGAGATTTCAGACTCATCTGTCTGATGACTTACAAAACTTTCTGAAAACTCAAAGATTTCTCCAGCCAAGGAAGTTTGCTCTTCGTTTTCTCTAGCCAGAAAAGTTTGCTCTTCGTTTTCTCTAGCCAGAGAAGTTTGCTCTGCGTTTTCTTTGGCCGGTGAAGTTTGCACTGCATCTTCTGCTGCCGGGGAAGTTTGCTTCTTGTTTTCTCTGACCGGTGAAGTTTGCTCTTCGTTTTCTCTGGCCAGAGAAGTTTGCTCTGCGTTTTCTCTGGCCGGTGAAGTTTACTCTGCGTTTTCTTTGGCCAGTTAAGTTTGCACTGCATTTTCTTTGGCCGGTGAAGTTTGCATTGCATCTTCTGTGACCGGTGAAGTTTGCACTGCATCTTCTGTGGCCGGGGAAGTTTGCTCCTTGTGTTCTCTGACCGGTGAAGTTTGCTCTTCGTTTTCTCTGGCCAGAGAAGTTTGCACTGCATTTGAATCTTCTCCGGCCGGGGAAGTTTGCTTCGCAGGTGGGGAAGGATTGAAAAGATAGGAATTAAATATATCATACTCATCCTCAGAGCTGTGCTTTTCCTCAGAGACAACTTCCCCAGTCGGGGAAGGTATGAATAGAAAGGCATCAAAATCATCGATGAACTCGTCCTGAGAAATAAGGTTTTCCTCAGAGACAACTTCGCCAGCCGTTAAAGGTTTAAAGAGAATCTTATCAAAATCATCGATGGACTTGTCCTGAGAAATAAGGTTTTCCGCAGAGACAAATTCCCGAGCCGGGGAAGGTTTAAAGAGAAACTTATCAAAATCATCGATGGACTTGTCCTGAGAAATAAGGTTTTCCTCAGAGACAAATTCCCCAGCCGTTGAAGGTTTAAAGAGAAACTTAGCAAAATCATCGATGAACTCGTCCTGAGAAATAAGGTTTTCCTCAGAGACAACTTCCCCAGCTGGATACAACAATAAAAACACGGCATTTAGTCAAGTTCCATCAATAAATTTATAATTAAGAATGGTTCAAATAAAATCCTAAACAGGTTTGGTTTTTTGTCGAATTTGCATCCATAAAAGGTTTACTGATTACACTCTTATTGTGTTGTATGGAACAAAATACCTATTGATATTTTTATTCCCACTCATGCTCACAATCACACAGTTTAAAACGATGTGAACAGCCTTTCAACGGGCTTCCGGCACGAGGCTTCGTACACCTCTTCCACGGAATTTCGAGCAGGGACTCTGCCGTCCCTCACGGATTTTTGACCAATTCTATGGTACCTGTTAGTGTCTAGAATTTACAGGGTACTCTGAACTCAGGCTGTACCTAATTCAACTTCATCTCTTAAATTATTTACACAAACACATACACTTTTTTTATATACGTATCTACATATCACATAAATTATTTTATTTTTTATTTGTGCGTTAGAATTTTTTAACGTGAGTCCGAATTTCATACCACAAACAAGCAAAGGTGGCATGGCAATAAAACAATCCTTGAATCCTTGAGTCCTAAATATAAATTCAGTTTGTAATGAAAATGTACAGTTTTATAAAAACCCTTGCTCATGGATATGTTTGTCTTATTTTAAGAGAGACTAAACGCATCTCATTGAGAGCTGATCTTACAGTGAACAAAATTGCTTTCATATTCCGAGTAAGTAATGGCTTGCCGCCGAAGTTTGGAGCACTTTTTCCTCTCATTTATCCACTCACCTGCATGTAAGGTGTTTGGGTCAATAAGACGTATCTCATTCACTTATGTCAATTTGGTAGCTTAACTTATTTTATCATGCTGTGATAAACAGTTGTGGGAATCTGACAACATGCTACAAGGCAATTGTCTTCAGGCTCTTTCAAACCCCACTGATGTTACTGTACTCCATCTTCTGTAGGTTTTGTTTCCCTCCCTAAATTTCTTTCATAAAGTTCCTTCTGTGCAGCTTTCAGCTTTTTCTTGTTTCTCAACCTAAAAGGCTTGTTTGTTGTTAGAGATACACCCTACCTTTGTGATGGGCACAATGTTTTTCCCACTCAGAAGTTGATAAGGTATGTGAGACAGTCAGTGGGGATGACAATGTCCTCCCCGTGAGGAGCACAGAGCTCTTCCCACACAGTGGAGCTGAAACAGTCCCTCTTCATACTATCTCTTTACTGGTTAAGCAAATTGCTTAGCTAATGAAACATAGCAAGCTCAAACAAAATAAGTAGGTAGAATAGCAGCAGTGATAGGGGACAGAGAAGAATACAAGAAGAAAGGGAGGAAGAAGAGGAAGAGAAAAGAGGACATAGTAGAAGGAGGAGATAAAGATTTTTTAAAAATGTCAAGATAAATGGATGGTTAAAACATTATTTGTAGCTGAAGGCCTACAGTTAAAATTTTCAAGTTTAAAGGATAAGCGCTACGCATTCATAAGTTGGCATATTTTGCATCATAGCTGTTACATCTTGTTGAAATTTTGTTTACACAACAATGCTACACTGCAGTGGAAATTTGAGGAAGCTGTAACTTAGGGGTGCACCAATTTATCAGCCAGCCGATTTATGAATGCTATTTTCCTTAATTTTGAGAGTTCGATGGTCGGTCGATCTTATCCCCCGATCGTATTTACCTTATCAAAGGTCTAAAATTTGTTCTTCCCCAACAGTTAATGCTTTTTGCCTTTGCAAACAGTATTTCTGTCCTGAATTCTTGTAATGAGTTCTGACCTTTAACTGGATTTTCAGGAATGCATTGCTTCACAATGAAGGTGGCATAAATCCCGTAATAAATGTTAGTGTTAACCAGGACCTTTTTTTTTTTAGAACCCAATCAAGTCATCTGTGATTCTCCACCTAAAATGGAACTGGACTTAATATATTATTTTTGGCTCTTTTTGTGTTCTAATGTAAAAGTCATAACAATGGAATAATGTTCTTAATGTTCACATAGCACAGCAGTGTGTTGTGAAAATGACACCATTAGTACTGTCTTTAAATTTTTTTTAAAAAAATCACAAAATTACCAAAAGTCTTGGAAACCACTATGGTTGCAGATGATTTGTGTGGTGTGGATGGTTGGTGTTGGATCCCAGTTGGTTCCAGCTGGATGAACAGAGCCAAGGGGCTGGCTGAGGAATGTCCTGGTGACCCTACACACAGAAGACACGAACAGAAGCCAAAAGGACCACAGGGGGTGAAGATGGAACAACTGGGTCCTAGCATATGTGTGTGTGAATCTGTGAGAGAGAAAGTGCATGATTGTGTGCATGCTAATGTTTGATCATGCATATCGGTGTGTAAAGGGCCGATGGAGCAAGGGAGGCTCGGGAGTGAATGAGAGAGAGGGAGTGTGGGGTGGGGGGTATGGGGTCAGCCCTTGTACCCTTTGACCATTGTCTCTTCCCTGACCAATATAAAAGCATCATAACCCTGTGAGCCCAGACATATTTAGAAACCAGATAAAAGCACTTTTTACAAACTAGATACACATCAGGCACAAAGCCCGGGGTCAAGCGCAACAAATTAACAACCCTCTTTCTGATGGTGAGGTGGGGGCCTGGGGTGACGGGGCAAAGCCAAACCGCCCCTGGAGTCCAGAGCCAAATGCCTTCATATTCCCAGAGCAGAGACATGGGCTGCTCGCCTTTATTCATTGTAATTGGTCCAGGGGCCAGAGGCTAAGATAAATACTGACTTACTTTTTGTTTGCTTTGTGTCCTTCTAACACAAAACTTCTCCAAGCTAACTCCAACTAAAGTCAAGACCATCATTATGAGAGGCAAGAATTTCATTCATTCGTCAGTCTCATCACAATGAGGCTTAGCAAACTGGGGCTCATTATTTAAGGGAGTAAAACTGTTTTCATGGCTGTGAAAAGGTGGAAACTGATGATCTTTTCAGCATAACAGACTGAGAAAACTATTGATGTTCTTTGAAATAGTCCCTGCAAAAAAACACTGCAAAAGCTAACAACAACCTACTAAAATATACGAGTTATTATTATTATTATTATTATTGTATTATTATTATTATTATTATTGTATTATTATTATTATTATTAATTTTCTCATTGAGATTAAAAATTTATTTTACACAAGAATCCTGGCCAAGACTGGCAGTAGTACACAGAGATTACAGAACATTCATTGCAAAACAGAAAAAAGTTAAGACTGTCATAAATAAATTAGTTGAAAGATTCCACAATTAAAACATTTACAGACAAAATGATTCCTTCACAAATTGTGATCAAATCTGATTGGAAGATTGATGCAGCTTAATCCAGAAGAGTCCTGTGTGGAGATTGAGGTTCATGTGTAGTTTAGTTCCAGGCTTATCATCGCAGTTCGACAAAAACCTTATATCTCTAAAAATAATTACTTTTAAAGACATGAAGAACTTTTTTTCTTCTAAACATACATGCATACTTTTTGGTCAAAGTCACATGCCATTTTTTATGTTTTTCAATTAAAATGTGAATCACCGGGGCAAAAGCAGGAACAAGTCACTAGAACAAATGAAGTAAAAGGATAAAAACCACCAATTTCTGAGAAAATACAGATTTTCGTCTTTTACAAAAATATACTAGGTTAAGTCATTGTCTAACATTTATTATTGTCTTCCATTTATCTGAGACGGTCAGACTTCCCTCTGCTATGCCATTTGGCCCGGCTCCTTTGGGGGAACCCCAAGGCGCTCCCCGGTCAGCCGAGAAATAGTACCTCCAGGGTGTATTTAGGCCTGGTTTAGTTCCACCAAAGTTCAGGGTTCACAGAGACTCCATAGTGCAGTGTTTTCCAACCTTGGTCCTCACAGTACACTGGCCTGTATGTTTTAGGGTTTTCTTGCTTCAGCCCTGCTGATTTCAATTGATGGCTGATTAACAGGTGCTTGCTGAACTGCAATCTTATGAATTGGGTGTATCAAGCAGGGAAACATCTATATTTAGTGACATTTCAGACAAAAAAAAACTGTATCAGCTAAAATCAGAATTGGCACGTCAGGCATTTTAAAGATTGCTAATCTGCGATTGGCCAGAAAACTGCAATCGGTGCACCCCTACTTAAGATGGAATACATACACACATGCATGACATACTTTGATTAAGTTAATTTATTTGAGATGTAATTAAAACTGTTAAAATTTTAATTTGTACTAGGTGAGTCTTTGTCACTTGAGAATGTGGACCAGGGGAGATTCTGAGCCTTCAAATAATTTTAACAGCTCCTGAAGAAGTTTCATGTAAATAAGTTATAGGTTCATGTAAAAATAATGTATTTTTTTAGCCACATGAATTACCATGCTTGGCAGCAAACAACACATCACCAACTAGCTTAGACTTGCTCATTGATATATTAATGCACTAGCCATTTAGCCGGATCTAAAAACATTTCGCTTGACAATGTCAAGTTTTAATTATTGTTATCAAACATTATGAAGCCAACTTCTGAAATATATAGGGCCAACCACAAGAATCAACTCATTTACAGTTTAATCTCAGATTCACACAAAGACGCTAGTATAAATGTTTGGCTGTTGAACTGGACCGTTCAAGGTTGCGATCAAGCTAATTTTCTATTAGCAGCTCCACAAATCTTTTTGATGAACATTATCTTACCATGACACACACAAACATATCTTTATCTTAACCGTTTTCTATTTTATCTCCTTTTTTGCAACATTGTTTTGCTTACTTATCTTCTGCTAGTGCTTTTGAGGTTTTTGATTCGCACTGCACACTGGCAGCTCATATTACTAGTGAAGCTTGACCTACCAGGGCCACCAGGGGGCCCCCAAGAGCTATCTATTTTTTCTGTTTGCCTGTACAAAGAATTATTTCAATATGATCAAATATATATTATTGTTTAAAAAAAAATAACTTTATAATGAAATTGTGGGTTTTTGTTACTATCACGTAGAAATTCTTACTAATAAAAAAATCTATATGTTCCATTTAGTGGGTCCACTAATGGCCCCAGGGTCCTAAGCAGCCACTTAGTTTTCTTATGCCTTGGGCTGGCCCTGCTTTTGTGTCCATGTGAATGCCTGGATTTGGCTCCTCCGTCACACACAGAAACACATCTACCAGCTGTGTACCAACAGAATGCTCTCCACCACCCATTTGTTGTGACTGGGATGGAGGACAATTTATTTTCTGGTTTATCCATAAAGTTACACTTATGTTAAGAATCAAATACAGCATAACAGCCTCCTGTGTTCAGTCTCTGATGGGGTAAATTTTACACCTCATCAATTTCACTATGATTTAAAGCAGCTTATGACTCTTTTTGCACATTGAATGAAATTAATATATAATTGTTCATAAATGCATAGAATAAGTTTGACTCTTGACTTGGACTTGGCAAAATAACTTGTGTTCATCTCTTGAGCAGTTTCTTAAACTGTCTTCTGAACTCACTTTTCTTTTCTGTTCAGAAGAAGCTTGATGTCCTGTGGTTTCTGTGGATAACTCGTGATCTGGGCTATAGATTTAAAGCTAACAATGTTTTTGACTGTTGAATTCAACTCCCAATGGTGTGTGTGTGTGTGTAGTCCTACCAATTAAATGACTTGTGTGAATGAGAAGTTGTTTCCAACTGACTGTGTGCATGTTCTTCAACATGTCTGTGATTTGTTCACGTGTGTGTGTGTGTGGGGGGGGGTGTGTGTGGGGGTGTGTGGGGGTGTGGGGGTGTGTGTGTGTGTGTGAATTAAACCAGTTTCCCACTATACACTCAGTTTGTGTTACCCCACCCCACACAGACCCTTAGATAATTCAACCAGCTGATGAGGTTACCCAAACTCTAACAGAGGCCAAGCATGCTGCTAATGATGAGAGGTGGAGTTACAGGGCTGAGGGCTCTGGTGGGGTTAGAGATGGGTGGTTCTGTTTAGTCAGACACAGAACTTTGTGTTGGGGACGGGGGATACCTGCCCCACATTAGGCGAGAGGGGCTCTGACCTTAGCAGTTATAATATCAGTACAAGCTCTGACCCAAGATCAGGCCCAGTTGGCACTTCAGAAGGGTGAGGGAGTTAGTTAGAGAGCAGGGGGGTCTTTTATTGTATGGATGGTGTCCTCTAGCTTTCCTCTGCCAGTGCCGCGGCCTAGTGAGGGGTGAGTAATGTGAGTAATGGAGAGTAATAGGGTGCAGATAGTGAGTGTGAGGGTAACCCTATTGTATCCTGTGTCAGCTGGGTCAGAGGTCACCCATGGCACATACTGGTCTTGGCCCTGTCCGACCCATTTGGGACTGAAATGAGTTTACCCAACACTAATTAATGGGGCCTGCCAATGGGCTGCTCTTGCTAACTGGCTTGACAGATGCTTCTGGGTCTTGCTTGGATGGCCTTGCCTCCCACCACCGCAGCCCTCTGCTGTCCGACCACCTCTCTGACCTCTTCTCCCAACACTCATATGCTCAGCACAGTCCTCACCATTTGCATGTCATGATGATCCCACCTGCATTTGAGGTGATGCCTCAGCTTGGTGGTGTTGGTATGGCTGCACTCCAGGCCTTTTGACAGGGCTTCCTGAACAATGTACACTTACACTACTTTTGAAATGTTTCTACCTTTAGTCTTGTTACAACCACAATCTTCTTGAGACTGTCTTGGGAAGACATAGTATCTTCAGTCAGAGGTTTCTTCAGATTTACCGTAATACAGGAGGGTTTTGTCAAACATCATACATTGGTTCAACATTGATCAGACGTTAGCATTTCAGTCATTAGAGTTCGACCACAAAACATTGTTTCAATGGCATCTTTTCAACTTTAGTTAACTGGCTCGAATTGAATGATTGTTGGCTGATCCACCGTCAGTCGTCAACCTTAACCAAAAATCAACCTTTTTGACCATAATTAAACATTGATTTACCATTGCTTGCTATCTGGGTCCACTCCTTCACAACCTGGCCAAGCCCTGGATGTTCACTGATGATATGTGTATGTAGCCTGGCTATTGACTTCTTATGCAAGTCTGCTTGATTCAAATCACAGTACAGTCTGCGAACCACAGCATAGTCTGTGAAGCTGAGAGCCCTGGCCCTCTGTACGAAGCAAAGCATAGAAAATGAGGCTGGGTTTTACCAGGCAAGTCTGTACGGACATCATGTGAAAGTCAGTCACCATTTTCTTTGTCTTGGTGGTTTTAATTTGAAGGTTGTTGGCCTCAGACATGGTAACAAAGTTCCTGATGATGTCCTTCAGGTCCTTCCCATCAAATACATAGCCTACAATAGCTGTATTGTCCAAATGTAGCGTAAAGCATTTCAGAGTCCTCTGAACTAGATAAAGTGCTACATAAGAACTGGAAATTTACCATCTATTAATCTTCATACCCCCCCTTCAAGAGATAAAGCCCCTCCTTCACAGGTGAAACAATCATCTGTTATATTACCTACAGTCTTGACCGCCAGCAACTCAAGACCAATTCCATCACTACTGTGCCTAAGTAACAATGGACTGACCCCTACAGGTATATCTTGCAGATAGTGGGTCCATGCTGTACATCCAGTGATTCACAGCTAATCTACTCATTAATTATTGTTAATTTCTGCTGAATACTGGTTGTCTACTGAGCAGAAATGTCTTCATGTCTACAGGGCTTTATGCCAGAATTCATTTGAGTCAGTGCCTACCTATTGTTGACTTCTCTACATCAGTGTCTGTACATTCATCCAAAGTATTTTAATGCAGGTGGCAGCATTTGTCTGTAACCACCTTACTGAGCATAAAAGTGGGACCTCCCTCCTGTCTGTCATCCCTATAGGAGGGCACTAAGTCCTGAGATTCAGTCCCAGCCCAACAGAAGCCCCCCTGCCACCAGCACCCCTGGGCTCCACCCCACCCTCTACATAGCTTCTAACACCCAAACACACCCCGTCAACCCTCCCTAACAGCTCTCCTCCCCTCTCCTTTCACTGCTCTCCGACTGCTCCACATGCAGACCATTCACCGTGCATACCTAGGCTGCTAATTCCAAACTGCCTCTCCAATCAAAGGATCACAAGTGTTGTAGTTTTTGTCTCTTTTCTTTTGCTGAGAAACAATGTGTAATGAAAAGAGGCAGCGACAAGTCTGGTTTGTGTGTGTGCGTGCAGGTGTGGG
This sequence comes from Brachyrhaphis roseni, assembly GCA_903066815.1. Classification (NCBI taxonomy): domain Eukaryota; kingdom Metazoa; phylum Chordata; class Actinopteri; order Cyprinodontiformes; family Poeciliidae; genus Brachyrhaphis; species Brachyrhaphis roseni. Next base: position 10,901 of record CAEFZY010039325.1, read on the forward strand.
CAGGGGTGTGTGTGTGTTTGTGTAAGGGAGAGAGAAAGGTCTCCCTATCTTTTTTCTGTTTTTGTTCATTTATCTTTTACTGTCGAATCAGTCTGTTTTTAAGAACATTTCTTTTCTCATATTGATCCAGACTAAAGTCATAATCTATTGTGTTCTAAACTGACAAAATAATATATAAATCATTTCTGTAATACAAGATCTGAAGCCGATGTGGCCCAAAATGGCTGCTTTTTTGTTATATCCACTATTAGCTGCTAGTATTTAACCAAGCAAAGCTGGTCTTTGTACCTATGATATCATAGGTACAAAGAAACCGTAAAGAACATTCAAATCAATGGGAAAAAAACAAAACAAAACACAGATTAAACAATAAATAAAGCTATAACAAAACATTTATATTATAGGGTCAGTTGGTTGATGTCATGTCAAACTATTTTATTATGTTTAAAAGACTTTATTGATCCCTGAGGGGGTGGTGAGGTTGTTTGCCTTAGTATGGCATACAAAAATAAATAAACAAATAAACATATAACAATAAATAACAATTAGCAGCGATAATCTTAAAAGATAATGATCTTAAGGACACACAAGTATCACTCAGTATATTGTTAATTGTATATTCATCTTAAACACATATCTTAAACAAGATATTTTGAGTTATATGATGACTGATTTGACTCAATGACAACTCTGCATCAGAATGCAGATTTGTGTTTTGAGGCAAATTTGTTTTAAGATTAGACCCACGTTTATTGCTTTTTTTTCCTACACTCTAGTTGTTTTTCTAAATGTTTCTCCTTCTCTGTGTTTTATATCCAGCTCCTTTGTAACAGGCACTGCATGCTGTGAGAACTTCTATCCTCTTCGTATCTGGGATGTGGAACGGTGAGTGAGGAACCTGTTTTATCACTTTTTTTTTTTCTTTTTTACAGGGGATTCAAATTCAATTTGCTCTATTTTGAACAGTTGAAGTGTCAGGAAAAAAATTAACAAATTGTTTTTTTCACAACTTCATTTAACCAAAAAACACACAATAATATTAAAAGTCTGCTCTTTCAAGAAGGTATTGGGCATGAATAAAATGACTTCAAGCTTCTGGATTGTAGCCCTGGGGCAGCCTGATGGCTATGCGAGGCTGCTCTTATGGGTTCGTTCTGAGCAGGAAGGCAAATAGAATGGGGAATTGATTAGTCTTACTTATTTTCTTAGAGCTGAGGGATGACGGAGGTAGTGAATGAGCTCGAATTTATTGAGACATTCACCCTCAGGAGGACTGTCTTAAAAGTCTTGCACTTGTGAATAGTCTTTCTTACTGTTCCACTGGACTTTTGATAGTTTGGAAACAGCTTTGCAACCCTTATCAGTGAGCAGCAACAAATGCTGCTATAAGACCATTGCTGATGTTTTTCCTTATTTGCACTGTGTGAACACACACACACACCAGTGTACCAGTGAACTGCCAGTAAATCAGTGTACCAGTAAACTGCCATAGCTCCTGCATTCTTTTGAGGTGGCCACACTGATTATGACCAGTTTTCAAAAGCATTGAATTAGCAGTGCCTGGCTGGTTACTATGCTGAAATATGCTTATATTCTTGGATATTACCAGTTTGAAGTGGTGCACCAATTACAGTGAATATGTAAAGAACAGCAGACAGACCAATGTTAGTGTATTCTGAACCCCCCCACCTCCCAGTTTGGATCTGATGGCTTATTAATGTGTGTAACAATCTACGTCATATTTATGTATAGGCATTTTGGATGTTAACATTACCATTGTGGCCCTTTATGGATCGAAAAAGCTGCAGTTTTAAAAACACCACAGCACACTTTAATCGCCGACAAAAAGCTGTCCAGAGAGAGGGGCCTCTAAAAAATCCTGGCCTGGAAAGGTAAACCTTAAACCTGATAAATCCCTCACAAGGCTTCAGTAATTCCCAGCTTTACATGGGCCAGTGACAACAGGCCAACACAACATCACACACAGCCATATACAAAAAGCTGCTTCCTGTTTCCAAAAGGCTTGGAAACTCGAGGAGGGTATAAAACAGCAGCCACACAGGAAGAACAAACAACGAAAGGAATGAGTAGAGACGTTCATCAGGTGGGAATAGGAAATTGATGTGGTTGCAAAGTGATCTGCATAATGAAATGGGTCATTTATGATGTAAAAGTGCAGAACACGCAGGGGAATTTTCCAGTTAACTGTAACGCCATCTGGGAATAATGAAATATCCTTATTGCTTTCTGTTCAGAGGTCATAGCTGTTGAAGAGTTTAGTAAATCTGATGAGATCCTGAATAAATTTCATACAAAAATCACTTACCAAAAGCTATTTTTTAAATAAATATTTATTTTAAGAATCTTAAGAACCAACTGTGACAAATATAACTAAACAGTAAAACATTTTCTTCATTCACAACATTGACACATAAAGACCCAAAGTGACTTAGGCCATCAGCCTTCTCTAATGTCACTCCATCTGGTTGTAAAACAGCACATCCACTTGACATAAACACAGTTGTCTATCCAGTTGGCCCAGATTATGTGTCCTGTAAATTGTTAAGGTGTTGGGCGTTTGCTCTGCCTGACACCAGCTAGACAGATTTTAATATCACCACTTCCTGTTAATGATAACTTTGCATTTAAAGGCCCTCTATTTGGTAGGTTTTATACATAATTTTAACTTAATGTTGTTTCTGTAACTGATTCTAATTTCATTATTATTCTGTGTTCTTTAGTCTCATTTTTGATTGGATCGACCTTGTTTTACCTTAGTTCAATTCTTTCTAAGTGATTCTGGTATCTTATTTTTAATTTTTTATTGTGTCTGGTTATTTTTTGTTACTCTAGTTGAATTATATCTCTTATGTTTTGTTATTCTTTAATGTTAGATTCATTCCCTAGCCCTCTGTGGTGCTAAAAAAAAAACCCACACGTGTTCACCATGGTTTTTGTTCTACATTAAGTCTACAAAATCTACTCGACACCTCTGCGTGCTGCATTTGGGTCCACCATCTTTCCACAGATCATGACAAATCCACATTTCAGAAGCAGAACATCTGGCCATACAGTCAAACATGGTGGTGGAGTAGAGTGATGGTCTGAAGCTGCTTAAAGGCCACTTGCTGTTATTGAAAGCAATATTGAAAATTCTGAAATAGAATCTCTGACCATCAGTAAGCTGTAGTCTGTATTTTAAAAAATGACTTATAATTTGCTTCATTTGTGACGCTGAATAGCAAGCATGTAATTCTCTGCCTTACCTAACCCAGGATCCACCGTTCCCATCAGCTTCACCCCAGTGCCTTTGCACAACCACAGTGTGCCTTTGATTTAAGACTCTTCTCTGTGAAAACATCATAAACAGGTCACTGTTGCAGACGCAACCCAGCTGCTGCCACAGAACCTTCTAGAGAAGATGCACCATTCTGCTACTTGTGAAAATCAGCGATGCAAGAGATTTACAACAGTGAATAGCCTAACAGCAGGCTGAGAGCCTTTGAGACCCTTAAATTGAACAAAGGTGTAGCCACAAAAGCCCACGGTCCCAATGACTTCTTGGCACTTTAATTTTAATTTAACATTCTCTCATCTTACCATCTCAGAGGGACAAAGAAATTGTATGATCACTCGTATGGAAGGGGATGCCACACATGCGGCGTCATCCGAGCAACACCCCAACTTTTCTCACAATTTCCCTCATGGTCAAACACAGAGGAGGGAATCGGCATCAAAGGTAGAAGAGTCTGATCATTACTCCCCTCCACCAACATCTCCCTTTGTGACTTGAGAAAAGGAGCCATTCTTTTTACAGTCAAATGGTCAGGCTGGGATTCTTCGCATTCCTGACTTTGAAAGGACAGGGTTAAACGTCTACAGCGGTACAGACACCCCGTTGTACAAATTGATGCTGCATTGTCTCGGCAATATGTGCATTTGCTAGACATTTTCGAAGTGATCATTCATTCTCGATGGGCTACGTTTCCTCCTCCCGCTCCTGCTTCAGTCGTTGTGCAGCTGGTCCAGGGATGCGGGATAAAAGGGGATGATGTGCAGCAGGTTGCGTGACTCCCCTCTGTTTGTTTTAGTGAATATACCTCAGCAGGAATCCTTTTCTTCACCTGTCTGACAGCTTTTGTCAAAACGGTTTGTTTCCCGGAGCATCTAGGCTGTTGTTTTAGAGCTTATCCTTTACAAGAGCCTCCAACCACTTCTGTCACAAAAACACACACTGTTTTTCTTTAGCTGTCTCCACACTAAAGCATAATTCCCTTAGCTTTTACATTGTTTCCAACCTTGTCAATTCATTAATGATTCCTTTCACAACTCTGGAAACCTGTGTGTGCATGCGTGCGTGTGTGTGTGTGTGGCCCCTAAAGCCAGTGTGGCTCCTGCAGAGCTGCCAGACAAGCTTAAACCAGGACTTTGAATGTCACACAGCCAATAGCCCCTTCATAACAGTCACTAAATCTGGACCTTGTGAAGCTAACCGGGTACCACAAAACAGCCGACTCTCACTCTGGGTCAAATTGCTTTCCTCTCAGGGAAAAGAGAAGTAAGGATTGTTCAATAATAAAAGTGAAAATACCTCTACACAAAAGAATGGCAAAGTGCAGGAGTTGTTCAGGAAGTATTGGTTTCTTCATACACAAACCTTTTATGACATTGATCAAAGTAAATGCTGTTTCTTATTTTGAAAACCATGAATGTTTTAGTAAATTACCATGTGGTGCTAATGTGATAGATTATCTTCTACAGAAGTTAATGTCTCCCTCAACTGTGAAACAGGCATTCTTTATTTTAGATGGAAAAAAGAAATATCAGATATAATCACTGGAACTGTGCCTGACACGTGTGATATTTAAAGCTTGCTGCATACGATGCCGTATTCTCCTGAAACAAGCTATTTACTTAACAACATACATGGCACACATGTCCGTCTGTGTTTCAGGCAAACAGACTCTCTTTGGTCAAAGCAAGTCAGACATACAGTGTGCTCTGTCTGCACGTTTACACCTCCATCCTGTAAACAGCTCTTACATACAATATCAGAATTTATGCTGTTTGGTGCTTTGCATGACAGTAATGTCAACATGTAGTAATGACAGTAATGTCACATGAGTAATGACAGTTACTCATGTTCTGTTGTGTGTAGCACTTAGAACTGATTTTTGTCCACAGCTTGGTTTATATTTTGTAATTTTTCATTTGTTTTTGGCTTTTACATTGAACCCAAAAAATTCAATGTAAAACCCAAAATAAGGAATTACTATTCCATCCAAATCCAAAATGCACTTCATCCCAATCTCCCCATTGGCCCTCGCTTGGTTCTCTCTGGCAATGAGAGTTCTCACCCAGTAAGGCATCCCACTGGGAAAGCCCTGGTCCAATAACATGGCCCCTGGGGTAAGGCTAGGGGATTACTAGCCCAAGCTTGTGGATTGAGCTCCAGGGCGAGGGAGGGGGCACGGTTTGAGGCATCGCGCTGGTCTGTCACTAAGGTCACTGGCCTCCTTTAAAAGGTTGCTACGAGGCAGGTATCACAAATGTGAGAGTAGCACATAGTCACGGTCACAGAGGGTAATAAATGACAACAAAGAGACAGTTATTCTGCAATCACATACCCTACTGGGTGCAAGTTATTCTCCAATAACCAAGTGCTGAGTAGCAAGAGGTGCAAACTTGGAGTGTGATCACAAGAGCATGGTGCTGCTGGGATGTGAATTTGTTGACCACACCCTCAGCTCACAGCACATCAACCCAGACACACAAACTCCGTTTGCTACTTGCACAGAATTTTTTCGTCCTTCACCGAAACTCTGTGACAAAACAGCAGCGGCTGAGTTCAGCACTCATTTCGCTTATAGCACTGTGATGAACCAACACACACGGTAGTCAGACCAATATTGCGAAATTCAAGGAAATTGATGTATGAGTTGTAAAAAAAAAATCTGAAAAATGAAGTGGCTATTTATATTCATCCCTTCTGAGTTGGTACATTGTAGAAGCACAGCTGCCTGCAGCTCTTTTGTTTCTAGCAGATTTGAGCATCTATAGCCTGAAATCTGTATCTACTCTTCTTTATAAGAAAGCTCAGGCTCAGTCAGACTGGTCAGAGAACGTCTGTGAAAGTTTAAGTGTCAGATTCTGAGTGAGATTTAGGCATGGACTTTTGACATGGCCAGTCTGACATATTAACCTTTGACCTGGACCAGTCTATCTTAGTTCTGGGCTGGCCGTATGTTTGAAGTGCCGTCCTGCTGGAAGATGAACTCCCATCCAACCTGGCAGATAACCAGTTGTCTAAATGATTTTCGTTGGTGGATTTTAAGCAGAGAAATGAGCACACCCTCAAGACAAGAACTAACGTTGTATCTTGATCAGGGCTGATTCATCAATAGTAGCTGTGAACCAATATTGGAAAGCACAAGATGCTGAGAAAGAAATGGTTTGTTTAAGACTTTTCAGAGAGGTGCTAGCCTTGGTTATCATCACAGTTTTGCAGTTTGCTTGTTTTTTATCACTGTAATATTAAGGTAAGATTAACCTGCAAATGATTAACAAGCTAGTAAACATAAAGTTCTTCACTTGAAGTGGAATTACTGAAAAAGTTTTTAAGGAACTTTTATGAGCTGAAATTTAAACGTCTCAAGATAAATAAAACCTAGAAGATGTTTTAAGAGCTAAATGTGTTATGAACATCTCAACGAAAGCATCCAACTACATTCCAAGTAACTCGGCGAAGTACAATGTGATCTTAGTGAAGAAGAAAAAATATTTTGCAGCATTATAATAATAATAATAATAATTATTATTATATTATCTCAAAACAGAGATATTTCATCTATGTATTTCAAAATTTCTCTTTTGTCCCACACAAAGGTGTCAGAGTTTAGGTTCAAAAGAGATATGGAATGAACCACAAATGCAGAACTGGACAGAAATGAGGGAAATAATAGACAAAAAGAAATATTTCTCTTTAAGAACTTTACATCAAAAAACTGTAAGTCTGACTCTTTGGAAGGAGATGAAAAAGTCATTCGTAATGTAGTAATAACTGCACATTTCTTCCTTCTGCACACCTAGAGCTATTTTGTCTTATGTGTTTGCTCTGTATATTTTTTTCATCAGCTCCTACAACAGAAATTGTCATTGTTTTCATAAGTAATGACATAAATGTTTCAGACCACCTCAATAAGTTGATCTGGATCAAAACTGCGTTTTATGATTCTCCAGTCCCAGTTCTCTGACTGAGGACCTGGGCGACCACAGAGACATGGGAGACTCCACTGTGACAGGTTATGCTATTAAAAGCTAAAAGAAATCTTCTTATTTTTAATTAAACATATAGAATTGGTTTTCTGGGGGCATTGCACAAGTTTAGCAAATATGCAGTTTAAATTTAGTCTTTCATGAGATTCAGGGATATTCATTTGGGTTTCAGGAACTAATGGTTTAATGAGGCCAGTGGTTTACTCTGTCACTTATTATTATTATTATTATTATTATTATTATTATTATTATTATTATTATGCAGGTATAAATTAGGCATGTCAAGGAGAAATGAAACATTTATTCAAATGAGGTGTAAATACACAAACACATTTCTTGACACATATGGTTATGTCAACCCATGTTGTTTGTCACTGTCAGGGTTAGTTTAACGCTTCTCATTTCTTTTCACATTTCAGACTTGATTTAAGATGTTGTGCAGCAGCAGATGGATGTCTAAATGAGAAATGCAATTGTCGGATGTCTCCCTTACAGATTAGCATGTGTATGCAGTCTGGGCTCGGAGTTTCGTCGTGGTGCGGGGGTGCTGGATATAGTCTTTGAGTCTCCGTTCCAGCTCTTCACCTGCGGCTATGATACCTTTGTTCGACAGTGGGACCTGCGGCTCAGTCCACAGTAAGCATCGTCTTCATTCTTATTCCTTGTTTTTTTTATTTTTGAACTTCAAAGTGTTCTCCAATCAGTAGTCCCAATGTGAAGTATATCACGACAGTCTCTGTAGTTAGACTTCCTATCAGGTGAAAATTGGGGGCTTTGCGATATAAACAGCAGAATCTGAGAACTAGTTCAAAACACTTTGAACAATCATACGTTGAGTGACCACATTTTCTATATTTGCAATGAAACAACATTAGTTATGTTTTAAATTTCTTTTTTTGTCAATCTTTGTGGTAACACTTTATTTGACGGGGTGTGCATAAGACTGACATGACATTGTCATACGACTGACATAAACCTGTCATGAGCATGAAGGAGTCTTTATGAATGTTATGAAATGTCAGTCGGTAAATAATGACACTTTTGATGCAAATTTAAATTTTTTAGAATTAAAAAATTCTCAATTAGTTGACAAACTGCTCTCGGGTGTTATTGTTTTCCAGAAAGCAATGATTCTTTCTGTCTGATTTCCACACACACAGGCCTCAGTCAGGAGTAATGTAACTGCTTCTAAAGGAAGATTTCTCAGCAGCCTTCTCCTCGATATATTTGAGGAGAATAGCATTGATTTAGTACGGCAAGTGTTTCAAGATTTCAGGCTGGAATTTTTGAGGGGATCAGTCAAGTAAGACAAATCAGATCTGAATGGCAGATTGCTCTGGGGACTGACCGTAAGGTTGGCAGAGGGGGGGTCCCCTTTTTTAGGCATAAATAATTAATATGGACGAACCTTAGCAGCCTCAGAAAAAAATCTATCAGGGTCACTCAAGAGGCTTTGGTTGTCTGGAGCTTCCCTTTAAAGAAAAGAACTACAAACACAAGAACAGCTGAGGGGCTGAATTAATAATACGCTAATATAAAATGTACACCATCTATTGTTAAACCTGTTTTATTAATTTAAAAACCGCAGGTAAATATTTCTATCCATGATTACGCAATTATGACCAAAGTGGTTCATACCTCTAGCCGATTGCGGTACAAAGTGATTTTAAAATTTTACCAAATGTTTCTGACTGGAAATATTATTAATATTTTGGACTTCCTAACGAGAGTCCTGACTTGAGTCTGATAAGGATACAGTGGAGGATGCTGAAGATTAAGCCAATGGTAAAGAGACTTCCCAACTTCAAAGATTTGGAGCTAAAATAACCAAAAATAAATCAACAAAATACCAAAGAGGCAAAAAAAAAAAACAACTTTTATGGTGTAATGCTGATATAGAATTTTACATTGACTATAGAGAAGGGTATAAATATGTTCAATGTATCTGTTAAAATGTTAATACAAATAGGAATGTTATTTTTAAACTTCATTAAACTATAGCAAACTTCTTTTGAACTATGCCTGCCTCATTTTCTGTCGGAAACAAACACGTTGATTGTGAAATTTTAATATGCCAGGGGTACAAATAATTTTTTAAATCTTTATTTTACATGTTTACAGACATTTGTACATAGTATAATCATGCGTAAGTGAAAGCATCAAATAATGTCCTATTTCTATAAGCTAAACAGGACACAAGTTTCCTATAACGGATCTAAATAAAGAGAGGTGGAAGAATATCCCTCTTTGGAAAGGGATTTTAGGACAAAATGCAACTTAAGGTTCCCACATAGTCAGAGGTACTGTGCATGTTCTCTTAGCTGTGCAGAACCGTTCGATCTTGCATAAACGAGAGTACCAATTTTATACATTTCTCGTGAAATACTCCTGTACGTCTCACAACCACAACTTCAGCCGTGGGCCTCTCCTTTACCCACGGTCTTCAAAATTTAACTCCATATTGTCCACAAGATGATGTCAACTCTCAACCTTATTAGATCAGTGTGACATACAAAACAGTTTGATGTGAACAGGGTTTCCCGCCAAGCAAGCAGTTTACTGGGCAACACACCGAGTACATGTACAGTCATAAAAATTGACTTCTGCACACCGCCCGCATATTGACTCCACCTCCATTACATGCAAACTTCCTCAGAGTGAAGTACGCCAGAGTTGACGCTCCCTCACGCTGCTTGCTGGTCAGTTCCTGTAAATAGTGTCCATTTAGTCAACCACGTCCAATTTTGCCAGTTTGAACCACTTCAGTCAATGTGGTCCTTGATGGTCCGGTAATCAGTTTTAAGGATTTTATTCTGTTGACAACTTTACTTTGGTCCTCACTGGTACCTGTAGGCAACCATTAAAAGCTCTCTTGTACTGGTCTGTATTGCAACGAATTTGAAGAAGCCTCTGACTGGATGGATTTCCTCTGACAGTTTTATGAAGGATGGTCAGGGTTGTCCATAGTTTTCTCAATCTTATGAAGAATCCTTCTTTGCATATTCATCTCCAGAGGTTCCACAGTCGTCCCCAGAACAGAACCATTCTTCTCTACCGGCTTGTTGAGCCTTTTTAGGTCCTGGGCTCTGATGCTGCTGCCCCAACAGATGATGGTAGAAGTGATGATGCTCTCAACAACAGACTTACAGAAAATCTGCAGCATCTTACTACAAACCTTGACTTCTTAGCTTCCTTAAGAAGTCCAGTCTACTCTGCCCTTCTTTACTGCTGCATCTCCAGTCCAGTCTGTTGTCCAGATGATGAAAATGAGATGTTTATATTCCTCAACCACCTCCACTTCTCCGCCGATGTTGGAAATAGGGTTTGATGTGAACCTGTTTTTCCAGAAATCTACATCGTCTCCTTTACAAAAGCAGCGTAGAAATTGTGCACATGTACACAAAAACACAGCCACGTTTTGGCTTTGTGTTCTTTTTGTCCTTTACACTGAGGACCAAGTTGGTGACCTCCCTCTTAGAGGTTACCTAAAATTAGAGAGTGCATTGTGCCTAAGATCCATGTACAACCCCACTGTCTGCTCCTGATGTCTCCCCATCACTTATTGATGAGGCTGCTCTAATGGAGGATTGATGTCTACTGGAAGAAAATACTTGTCCTTAAAATATGTCCCCTCTCTAAACCTCAACCACTGACCTGCTCTGCTCTGCTAAGCGCACACACCTTCTGGCTTTCATGACTTGTGAGGACTTTGCATTGACTTCTTTCATTAGCCATCTCTTATTCTCCAAATATATTTGACCTGTATTATATATTGACCGCTTCAACAGTTTCAAAGATAAATTAAAAGCAAAACATAACAATCTTCACTGCCTATATAAATTCACCCAATCCAGCCAATTCAATATTATTTCATTATTTATTGTATGTATTTTTTTTAAAGATTCTTTTTAAACTTTCATGATCACCAATTAATGTAATTTCAGAAAGCAGCATGTATCAAATTGCTCTGTACACAAAGTTAGTGTAAAAGTAATAATAGAGGCTTGTCTAGACAAAAGGCACTGAATGGTCATTTTTGATGTTGTTACCTAAAGTACAATACTGATGCAAAGAGAGAACATCATGACAAAATACAAAGGAGACACGTTTAGATTTGGATTTTTATTAATGATCCCAAAGGCAAAGTCTTTGACGTTTACATCCCTCTTTTTTAAAAATTTATAAATGCTTAGCCGTAATTTCAACACGTGTATGTGGGTGTGTGTGGATACTTGTATGTACTATATATAAAGGACCACTTCCATAATATTTTACAACGTGAGGTCATTCATGGAAAGTGAAAACCCTTTCTCAGTCCTCACTTTTTTGCAGTTCTACTGTTCTCTGTTAGTTAGATTTCGAGATTTGGTGTGAATTAAGTTTTAGTTAAGGTTAGAATAGGGTTACGGAAAATTGCATTTTGTCATAAATGCAGTTACTAAAATGTTTATGCTTAATACAAAAACCTCAGTTTGTATAGAAGTTCAAGCATGTGTGTGAGTGTGTGAAAGTGCAGTACATAATAAAACATCTCCCTTTTTTTCAACAGGAAGTGTGTGATGGAGTGGGAGGAGCCTCATGACAGTGCTCTCTACTGCATCCAGACAGATGGAAATCACATGATAGCCAGCGGCTCGTCATACTATGGTGTTGTCCGTCTTTGGGACAAACGTCAAACCAAATGCTTGCAGGTGTGATCCTCATGCACCTATCAGACAATCTGTTATATGAATTAATGGAAATACTTCCCTAGAATTTAACAAAACATTTTTTTTTTCTTGCAGTTCTTCCAGCTGAGCTCTGACTCTTTGAGCAGCCCAATATACTGTCTGAGATTCAACAGCTCTCACTTGTATGCAGCTCTGGCTACTGCCCTGCACTCCTTGGACTTCAGACAGCAACCTGCTCACATCAGATAACACACACACACATACTCACACAAGCAAAGACTGTTAACAATTTATAAAACCAATAAAGAGGTCTATTTCTTTTTTTTTTTTTTTCAGTTATTTGAAGTTAAAAGTGACATTTTATGTTTCAGAACATCATGAAAACAATTTAAATATTAGTCAAAGACAAAACAACTAAACAAAAATGCAGTTTTTTAATGAAGGTGTTTATTCTTAAGGAGGTGAAGCTCAGTGAATTCCAGCGTGGAACGGTGATAAGACGTTACCTGTGCAACAAATCCAGTCATGAAATTTCCGCTCTCCTAAATATTCCACAGTCAACTGTTAGCTGTATTATAAGAAAATGGAAGTGTTTGGGAACGACAGCATCTCATCCAGGAAGTGTTAGGCCACGTAAACTGACAGAGCGGGGTCAGCGGATGCTGAAGCGCATGGTGTGAGGTCATCAACTTTCTGCAGTTGATCACTGCAGACCTCCAAACTTCATGCAGCCTTCAGATGAGCTCAAGAACAGAGAGCTTCATGAAATGGGTTTCCATGGTGACCAGCTGCATCCAAGTCATACATCACCAAATGCAACACAAAGCTTTGGATGCAGTGGTGTACAGCACACCACCACTGGACTCTAGAACAGTGGAGGCTCGTTCTCTGGAACGATGAATCACGCTTCTCTATCCGGCAATCTGTCGGACCAGTCTGGGTTTGGCGGTTGCCTGGAGACACAAGGCAGCCAGTACTTGTCTGACTGCATTGTGCCAAGTGTAAAGTTTGGTGGAGGGAGGATTATGTTGTGGGATTGTTATTCAAGAGTTGGGCTTGACCCCTTAGTTCCAGTGAAAGGATCTCTGAATGCTTCATCATACCAAGACATTTTGGACAATTCCATGTTCCCAACTTAGTGGGAACAGTTTGGAGCTGGTCCTTCCTCTTCCAACATGGCTGTTCACAAAGCGAGGTCCATAAAGACATGGATGGTAGAGTCTGGTGTGGATGAACTTGACTGACCAGTACAGAGTCCTGACCTCAACCTGATAGAACACCTTTGGGATGAATTAGAGGAGAGACTGAAAGCCAGGCCTCCTCGTCCAACATCAGTGTGTGACATCACTAATGGGCTTTTGGAAGAAAGTGAAAAATCCCCATAAACACTCCCAGACCTTGTGGACAGCCTTCACAGAAGAGTTGAAGCTGTTCTAGCTCCAAATGGTGGACCAACATCATATTGAACGATTATGACTGGGATGTCACTTAAGATCCTATGTGAGTCAAGGCAGGCGAGTGAATACTTTTGGTAATATAGTGCAGATTTCCAATTACGTACATCGAAATATAGCCTTGATCGAACCTCCTGTGTCTATTCCTGGAAAAGGAGTACATTTTATCCTTTTTGATTTTAATGGGCAAATGTTTGTACCGTAATTTCTTTATGCATTTTTTTTCTAACGGCCACCAGGGGCGCTCGAGCAGAAAAGGTAAGAGTGAGAAAGGGGGAATGTATGTGTAGAGGAAGACGCAAGTTCAATGTAACGTAACATGTCTCCTTGCTCAGGAGGAAGATGAAGACGGCTCTCAGTGACTTTTACCGGTATGTTTTTTTTAACCAGCCATGTTAATGCTGTGCTACCGTGTTGCTGCTGTGTTACTACCACGTCTCATTTATCGGTATGTTTTTTTTAACCAGCCCTGTTAGTGCTGTGCTACCGCATTGCTGCTGTGTTACTGCCGTGTTACAGGCAATGTTCCCTCTAATTTTTCATGTAGCTGGGCATACACACAGACTCCCTGAGCACACTGAGGACCACTG